>JANHGN010023201.1:0-33887 GCA_024605025.1 Megaceryle maxima | reverse complement strand
TAGAATAGTTTTGGCTGGATGAGACTTTATTATCAAGTCCAACCTTACTCCCAGCCCTATGCAAACCACTAAACCATGTCCCTAAGCACAACATCTCCCCAGCTCTTCAACACCTCCAAAGATGGTGACTCCACCAGCTCCCTGGGCAGGCTGTTCCAGTACCTGACAACCCTTTCAGGAAAGAAATTCCTCCTAATATTCATCTGAAAATGGAATTTTTACTCATCTATGCAATGAGGTTCTACAACTCCAATGGGAGAAAACCAACTCCTTTTAAGGCTCAAGTCACTTCTGAATGCTTCATCAGCTTGGAAGAGACACTGGTTGAAAAGAACACACAACTGGATCTCACCTTCCCCTTGCATGTTCCAAGGAATGGGCTTGGAGCGGAGTCCGAGTGCCTGCTGTAAAAACCTCGGCCACCACAGGCTCAAAAATACTCAGACTCGAGCACGTTCCACTGTGCCCCATCCACAGACAGACAGAGAGGAAGGTGAAGAGGACTGGGAAACGCGTTTTGAATCACTCTGAGCAGGAAATATTGCCAAGAGACAAATGAGGACATAGCAGTGAAAGCACAGCAACTACTGAGCTTTAGGTGAGGCAGTCGGAGAATATGAATCATCTAAGGACCTTTGCTACTGCTTGTCAAACAAATTATTAATCAAATTACTTCTGCTGGTGTTTGGTTAGTTCTAATATCCCAATCTTTAAAAGAAAACCAGTGGTAAACAAGCAAGGTTATGCAGCTTTATTTCCTGAGGTCTCCTAACCACAATAAAGAAACTGGAAATTCTTGCAAATCAAAGACACCACTGAGGAGACAAAGAAGCAATTCTGATCCAACCATCTGAATTTTTAGTTCAAAATAAAAAGAATAATAAAACAACAAATTAATATTTTGACTTCACGAGGAGAGAAGAACAGCAGCGGGTGTATTTCTTTGCCAAGCTGACATTTCATGCTGAACAAGTCCTGAAAGCCCCTGCACCTCTCTGCTACCTCCTAAGGGTACTGCAGCCTTTTCACCCAGATCTCTGTCAATTCTGCACCATTCTGAGTTACTCAGAACACACCGGGTGATTTACAGTCACCATCCAGGAATCCTTCTCATCCAGGCACCTTCTGTTACAACTTCAACACATAGGTGGAGGCATTTACACAGGGGAATAAGTGTAAAATTAAACCTGAAAATGGCCAAAATCCAAGCACCATCTGCTCCTGGGAGCAGCTGTGGCTTGCAAAGACAGGAGATGGCCAAGCTTACCGACCCAGAGGCGACTGCTGGGTACAGTAAAAGCTCCTACTCGCTGCTCAAGACACACACAGAACTGGCACCTCAGCGGTCGGGTCACAGTGACACTCAACATGGAATAATTGCTCTGTTTTAACTTTTACAGGTGGTGTCTAAACTCTGCAGTCCAAGCTGCAGGTCTCTTGGTGTAGTGGGACCACCCCAAAGCAGCCTGCCCAGGAAGTGGCTACCATCAGCCAGCAAGCACCTCACATCTTCCTGCATTCCTCTGCAATTCTGCTTTCAACCCGTGCTCAAAGCATGGGAAAAAGAAACAGCCAAGCATGCAACTACCAACAGTCTGGGACTTGAGTGAAGAGAAAAGCCAAAGCAGAGAAAATTTAATGTTTTAAGTGAAACAGTTCAACTTGCTCTTCCAATTAACGGTCTTCTTCAATGCACAGCCCAGTGCTATAATGTGCTAAAGAAAAATGATATTGCAGCACACACCTAAATTAATTTGTCTATCTTATTTTTATGGGGTCATTTTTAGAGGCCTTAGCTGCTCTTCTTTCCTGGAAGCTGACAGGCTTCCATGCCCTACAGAGGACATTGGAGAAAGGATGAATCACACAAATGTCTGGGTTGGAAGGGACCTCCAGAGGTCATCTAGTCCAACCCCCCTGTTGAGAGCAAGGACACCCTCGACTAGAGCAGGTTGCTCAGAGCTCCGTCAAGCCCCACCTTGAATGTCTCCAGGGATGGGGCCTCAACCACCTCCCTGGGCAACTTGTTCCAGTGCTGCACCACCCTCATGGTGAAGAACTTCTCCCTTCCGGGGGAGTTCCCAATCCAAGAAGTGGAAAGCGTGGGCGGTGAGACTGGGGATCACCAACAGCACAGAATCACACCTGACCACTCTGCTCCTTGTTTTGGCAGAAACCAGCTGAGAACTTCAGTTCCTTTGCTAGCTCTTTGTTCTCCTCTTTCTGCCTCATCAGTGGTAGAGAGTTGCTTCCACAAGGCTGACGAGTACTATGTATGAACCAAGCAGCAGCCTGAATCACCCGCCTGATGGTTCATGAAGCACATTGACACAAACAAGGAGCAACCACCATTGGCCTTCTCGCCATCTCAGTCTATTAGGTGTACACTAACACAGGCCCCCTTTTACTGCCTCCGGACCTTTGCATTGGATTAATTTACAAAGTCCTGCTCAGTTTCTCCTCAGACACTTCACCCAAAGCCCACATGGTCACAATTTCTTGCCATCACCAGCGTGGGAACCACAGCAAAGCCACAGAGAGGACAGGACAAGCATCAAAAGGATCTGGCAGGTTCCCAGCCATACCACCTTGCACAGGGACAATGGATGCAGCTGATTCTTTTAAACAACCAGAATGAATTGCTCTAATTTCTTCCCCCCCCCCCCCCCGTCTCTTAGGTATCACTCGCACATTTACACCAGAGCTTATCTGGACTCTTCTGACAGGATACTTTAAGTGAGAACATGATGAAGGATTTTGCTGCAAGCAAGACTTTCTGTAGCCCATGGCAGTTTTGATAGTATTTTATTCTGAAAAGCAACAACTTACAAGTGAGCACATGCCCTGAATCAGTATTCAGCGGTGACATTTGAGGTTTTTAACATGCAGATCTTTCAAGACCAAGTGACCTTTAATTTCAATATTTGACAATTACTTAGAGAAGAAGCAAAATATGGACCTTGTCTTTTCAATTCATTTCACGGGGGTGGAAAAAAAAACAAACCCAACAACAACAATCCAAACAACTCTGGTTTTGGTTGGAAAGAAAAATTTGGAAGGTGGAAAATTTCCCACAGAATAGAATTTTCCAAGCCACAGAACACTTTTTGAATTCATCACAATTCTTTGCTAGGAGAAAAACATGACTCTCGAGTTGAGAAAAAAAACATTTCTCATGGCTGATTTTATTAAATAATGACCCACAGAGTGAGAAAGTACAAGAAGACATTAAATGCTGAGTCAGTATTTGCTAAATTTGGTGATATTGGACCAGAATTCTAAACACTTGATGTGTTTTTACTTCTGCATGATTTCTTCCGAGCTTTTCTTTGCCTTGCTTTCACCTCACTGTAATTCAATACAAATATGAAAAGCCCTATCTTCCATATTAAAAAAAAAATAATAAAGGTAGGTCTGTTTTGCAAAGTAGTATCAACTAAAAAGGCTGGTGGTCATAACACAGTTAGAAGAGGCAGGATTAACACAAGTGTCTCAAAACAAGCAAACCTGAACAACCCTTCTGCAACACTCCAAGAATTTCAGTACCAGGGACGTTTAGTTGCTGGTTTAGATTTTACTTATCCTATCACCCTGTCCTGACAGGAGGGTGGAGAGCTGGTGATTATTACCAAGACCCAAGAGGGAAATTGTGCAGGAAGAGCTGAGTGCCAGGTACCACCCAAGGCACAGAGCACATCACCTTTTGCCAGGTGCCAATGGCAGTGCCGGTGTTTGCCCCAGTCCTTCAGAGAGCACTTGGTCATATGAGGTCTGCAATAAATACTCAGTTGTGCTGACCTTGTCATTAAAGCAAAAAGCTTTTTTTCCTCCTCTTTATTAGCATGAAAAGGGTGGAAAAGGTTAAAAGTAACTGAGCTCCCTTCCTGCTTTATGGCCCTGCATTTCATTTGCTCTCAAAGAACACCCTAAAGCGATGCTGGAAAATGGGAGAGATGAAAAGTTTGGAGATTCAGACCTCTACACAAAGAGGGGGGGGAAGTTTCAGATCCAATTCTTGTTAATCTTCACAATTGTGCACCTAGAAGCTGCAATGAGTGAAGGAATATAATTTAATAATAATATTTTTACCCTGACTACATGTTTAGGGTGGAGTAGGTGATGATTTGCTTTGCCCTGCCAGACACGGCTGGCCAGGACTCACTCCCCTTCTCGAGGCAGCACAGTGCTTGTCTGCGTACGAATCAACACTTCATCCCTGGGACCCTAAAGAGAAAAGCAGCCTCCTCCAGCAAGCTCCTGTGGCCCAGCAGACAGCTCTCCAGAGCAGGGAGGAGGGGCAACTGCACTAAATCCTTTGGCTACGCAATGGCAACTTCCACCATCGGTTTGCTACCAGTGCAAGTTAAAAGAATGGTCATCTGGGAAACAGGCCAGTGTAAGGGTTCTGACCCGGCTGGTCAGAAGTGCTTCAGTATTGGGGCAAGTTCTTCAGTTGTACAGCTAGAATTTCACATGAGCTAGAAATTAATCTCTATTTCCATTAAAGAAAGAGCAATGCAAGATGTTACCATTCTGAAAACAGGGAGAGAAACCTCTGCTGCTCTCTTTCTATTGCCTGCACTTAGTTTACCGGATGCATCCTCTTAAAACCAAGAAAATAAAGAGCAGAGGATGACATAATCTTCTGCTGCCTATAGAATAACCACAGTGACATAAAGAAATGTCAACTTCATTTGTGGCACAAACTTAGCTTGCACCCAAAATAAACTGCAGTGCTTATCTCAAAGTGCAAGCCCAATGCAAAAGATTTTAGGAAAAGAAACATAAAATGAGTCAATGATTCACGTTGGCCAACCTTAAATTAACACCAGCATAATACAGCAGTAATGGGACCATAACACAGGGATGCTCAACCCTGCTACTACCAAAGGAAGAACACATCATTTTCCAGAAAGTGTAGCTGTTGAGAAAAAAAAAAAAATCCCATGTTTTTATACATTTCCTTTTTCCCACGTGTTCTGTATGATCAGTTAAAATACAGGCACAGTCTGTAGATGTCGGGAGCGAGCGGGAAATGAAAATAACTGATAGACATTTAGAAAAAACACAGGGGTCAAACTTAGAGCTCATTCTCAAATGCCCTTCTTAAAACTGCATTTGACAATGAAATGCATTCAGCTTATTTTGCATGTAGCTTAGAACTCAGGGCAGCCCAGAGCTCTCGCCCTTCGGAGTGTTTGGGCATGGTAAACAAATTGGCAGATAATTACATTCGGTCTCTTAGCAACCTTAACTGTCATGCAATGAAGTTATTGGGCTTTTTTTCCTGGTGTATTCCAGTAATTATATTATTTCCACAAATTTTAGACCCAGCCTGACAAACCCCCCTCTTTTTTTTTCCCCAGACCCTCCTGAATCATCCCATCGTTAAATGGCAGCAAAGATCAGCCAGCGAATGCCACCGTCTTTATAATCTCTTGGGAAGACAATTCGCAATAAACATACACCAAGGACAAACAAATGACTAAGTAGGAAGAGACTAGTCAAAATATTTTGTCATGAGCCTAAATAGCCTTTTCCACTGCCATAACTGCAAACAATCACAGTACAGGAACCGGTGGTTTAAATACAAGCCCTAAGATAGCAAACCTGCCTATTATTTCACTGCAGCAATGAATTTGTAAATTCTTGAAGAGGAGAGAGGTTTGGGCCAGTTTCTTCCAGGAGAGATTTGATTTTTTATGGTAATCTTTTTTGAAAACGCAGTCCAGCTCATAGGCAGAAAGCAATTACGAGATGCACAAATACACACTTGACAAGAGAGCACCTTTCTCATCCGAGGCCCCAGTAACACCCATCATACTGCTTCTCAGCTTAATGACCAATTTACATACAAGTACCTCTCTAAATTAACTCCCAAACAGGTTATTGTTCCCTTACTTTGGATTGTCTCCAAAAGGGTAGCCAAACAATCAGTTCCTTTGAAAGGGAAGAGAAGGAAGCGGCAGCCTCTCACTGAATAGTGAGAAGTGTAAGCACCTGCACCTTGACTGGTTACTTGGGAAATGGAGATGAAAATCCCAGACCGGAACTGGATATATAAAAACCAGATTTTCCTTGAGTTCAAAAGCAACACCATGAATCACAACAATTAATTTCAGCACACGGCTGGGGTCTCTGGCTCTTAGTAAACTTCATCTGCACAGGAGACATCAGAGACTAAGTAACTTAGGGGGTTTGGAGGAGCAGTTGCTATTTAAGACTTGACACAACGCTTTGTTGCAGTGCAGAGTGTCGTTCGCTGTTTTCCTCAGGCGCCTGGTGATGTACCTGCGCTCCCCATGAAGCCCTTGCCACAGAATCCTCACTAGATGAAGAGAAAACATGGCAGGCACCCGACAAAGGAGAGGCAACCGGAAAGCGAAAGGGATTACTTTCTGCTGCACGCTGGTTTGCTACAGACCCCTTCTCCAGCATCTCCTCTCTGGGTATACTGGTGTGCTCCTCCTCAAGAACACTACCAGTGGGCACTGCCCTTTAGCAATGGAACTGAGGCAAGGCTGCCTTTCTGTGGGTCGCCCTTCCTGCAGGGACATTAAGGTGCAGACAGAGCTACAGCTCCACCTCTGAGCTTCTCTTGCTCACCACCACTCATTCCGCTGAGGTCGCAGCACCTCAGATTTGCTCATCAAGTGCCAGGCGTAGCTCCTCTCAAACAAGGCAAGTTAGGAAAAATTGCCACCGGGCTAAGTTCTGCTGGGTGAGGAGTTAGAAATCCTTGTCATCAGCATCATCATCAGGTCTAAGAAGATGTCTGTTAAGCAACAAGGGTGTTTTCAGGCAAATGTTTCGTCAATATTGGAACCGACCAGGCTGGTTTGTGTTGGTTTCCGCTGCCCCCCCCCACCTCCCACTTACTCTCCCTAATGACAAAAGACTATAGCAGAGAATGGGTCCAGAAAAGCAGGGTATTAGTCATTCAAAAGCATCAGAGAGCCCTTGAATTTCTAAATTTAAAAAAAAAAAAAAAAATTACCCCCTCCCCCCCCATTTTATCTTTGCACATCCATTTTTTTATCACATGGCAGCCAGCCAGAAGAAAACATCTACAAGCAGAGCTTTGTCAGCCTTCATCCATTTTTCAATAGAGCAGCTGAGAGGAGAGGAAGGAACTCGGGCACTCTGCTTCTGCTGCTGCAAACACCGAGATGCTCAAATACATTTCCCCCTTACAAAGCTGCCAGAGCTGGAGCAGTCACATGGCAGGACAGGTCTGTGCTGCCTGTTTAATAAGCCATGAAGCTCTGGCTGCACTGGCGTGTGCGCTCATCATGTGATACAGGGGTTGCCATGGCGAGTACATATGCAGCTCTTGATCGGCTCCAGCACAGGCTTGGTTGGGATGAACAATGCAGCACCAGCATTTCCTCGGGGGAAAGAAAAAAAAAGCTGCACTTTGCTTAGCCTAACAGCTCGGATGTAAAGCTGAAACAATTTAAATGATCTCTTAAATGGTGGTTGTGATACGCCAATTCAACCCTTTTCATCTCAAGACAATAGCCACCTAACACCAGCCCTATCAGTTGAGGCTCTGTAGGTTTGACAGATGCTGCAGCAGGTGAATTTCAGAATAAACTCCCTTGAAATACCCAGAAAGCTGTACTTGTGGTGAGCCCTCAAAACACAGACATAAGAGGGAAACAGAGAACAACTGTTCCAGCGAAATAACAAACCCCCGCGTCTGACCACCTCTAACATTCAGTGACTGCTGGATTGAACGTGGTAATCCACAGGCTGACAGTCAACCAGGAGATTCCTCTGCAAGATGTTCCCGACTCTGAGGTAGAGAATGCATCGCTGCGGCCTTAACACCCGGTACCAAAATTAAGCAGCTTGCTAATACAACAGGCTGACAAAGACCAGCCCCAGCCGGCGCTGCTGGCATCCCAGAGCCAGGGTGACAGCAGTGGCCCTGACCCCACGGGCAGCCACAGGAGTGTTTTCCCTGGGTACGGGCGGCTCCAGCCAGGCACAACCATCCTGCACTCTTAGGAACCTGACTGTGGTGCCAGATCTAACATGAGAGGCCCCAAAACCTCTGGCATACCCTGACCCTCGGCATTTAATACGCGTTCAGGTGTCTTATTTTCATCTGTGAACTGTCCTAAGATAAAAGGTATCCAAGACCTGAAAAAATTTCTGATGCTACAGAACAACCAACCTGCAAGCAAAACAGAGGCTCACCACAAAGAATGAGCGCCCGAGCCTCTGGGCAATTCCAAAAGGCAGGCAGAGCTCAGTGCAACTGGAGCTTCTCAAAAGTTAACCCTTAGCCTCCCCGCTTCTGGGGATAATCTGTATGGAAAAGAACTGATTCTCTCAGCATTTCCTTACAGAAAACAAACAAACAAACCCAAACAAACAAAAAGACCCAACACAAACAACAAAAAAGAAACAAACCAAACACCTCACAAAACCAAAATAAATAAATTCACAACTTGAGTGAAAGCCAAATGGATTCTCCCCCACCCCTACACTGAGTTCCTAACTCTTCTCATCCCTTACGCAGGGCCTGTCTCCAGACCTGCAACATCACCCTGTCTGTAATTACTACAGCCCAAGGCATCTCTGAGTGCCCAGCTCTCCCAACAGAGGAAGAGGAAGGTGTTGCTTTTGTTCTTGGTCTCTACTACAAGATACGTCATTGAGGCTTCATGGGTTCACTTCTGATCCTTCCCTTTTTTAGCCTTACGCTTCTCACCCCTCCTGCATTCCCCACGTCCCCATGCACATCTCACATCCACTCCCTATCCCAGGGTGGTTTGTTTTTTTTGTTTGTTTGTTTTTTGTTTGTTTGGGGTTTTTTGTTGTTTTTTTTTGTTTGGTTGGTTGGTTGGTTTTTTTGTTGTTGTTTGGTTGGCTGGGTTTGGGTTGTTTTTTTTTTCCATTAGCAATAAAAATGAAAATCTCCATTGCAAATTGCTTGCTGATGTGAAGGAATCTGAACACTAAAGCACAGAGCGATGCTCCAGGATTTCCTCTCCAGCAGAGTGAGCTGCACTTAACGTGGATTGTTACTCCGGTGCGGTTTCAGGATGCAAATAAGTGATTGGGTTGTGCTCCTTGGTTCTGTTTATGACAGAATTGCTGACTTCTCTCCCAACTTCACCTCATTACCGAAGATTACAAAAATGAGATCATTCCTCAGAGCTCCTACTAATGTGATTTTGGTGTGAGCAGAATAGCTTTTAATTAGCCTCTCTCAGTTCACATATCCATATGACTTGCACACTGTGGAGGGCTGCAGGATGGTCTCGCGTCAGAGTTACGAAGCGGAACATGAGACAAATAACTTCTCACCCTCCCTGGTACCTTTCCTTTCGGCCCTGAGCTTTCTGCAGACAGCAAGAATTCGCTTCTCCATAACTGCATGCGGAGCAGAAAAACAAACTTGATGTTTAATTATAGAAGATTATTCTCTAGATGGGCTACATTTTTAAACAATCTCTCTTGCAATACTAAAGGACTCAGCAGTTTCCTTTTGTCTTTAAAGATTCAATTAAAAGTATGTTTCAGAAATTAAATTACAGCATGAAATTAGCTCAGGGTATGAAATACTGCATGTGCCCCAGCATTCAAGGAGAGGCTGTACAAAGCAATTCACTTAATGGCTCCTAACATGTGATCTCAAGTTAATAACTAAAGTGCCCTCAGCTAGCAGAGGATCTACTGGTGAGATATGCTCTATATAATCCACCAAAAGGAGAGATGGATTAAACTCAGGTAAATCTCATTAATTTATGGTAAACCCTGCAGTTACTCTCATTTTTGATCTTGGAAAATGTCACAGTTTTGTCAGGTAACACGCTTGTTGCAGGACTATTTCTGTGGGCTGGGGCCTTTTCCATCTTGACACGTTCCAGCAGCATCTACTGGAGTCTACTGGAAGCATTTTTGCTTCTCACTGGCTCTCGGGAAGTACAGCTGGATAGAATTCAACATAACCACCGGGAACGCGCTGTCATTTCCTCTTTGCTGTGCTAACAGAGGGGAGGAAAGGAGCAGTCCCCTAACTCTTCGGCCATCCCTTTAGTCAGCTGTTGGGTACATTTACAGCCCACGCGGTGTGCGCTGGGTTAGCGCTTCGGAGGAATCTCGTTTCCATGTGGGCTCCTTGGGTTCACTGCAATAAAATCAAAACCATTTCCACTTATGACTGCCTTGGGTGGGACCAAAGCAGCTGATTCTGCTCATCCGTAGGCTCCTGGCAGCACAAGGCACTGCCAGCACCAGCTGAGCTGGGCTCTCCCAGGGCCACCCCACGCCAGCTCCACCAGAGCCCCTGGGCACAAGAGGTAGCTGCTGGCTCCGGGGTGTTGATGAAGGGTCTGTGCTGAGGACACACTCCACGTGGTGGGGGTTTTCCCTTTGGGTCATTTTGTTCTTCGTTGTTTGATTTCTCAAATATTTTGAAGCAGTCTTCACTTAGGATTACAAGTCAAATTAGACTGGAAAGCCAGAAGGAAAAATAAAAGGAGTCTCAAATAAACTATAAAACCTACAGCTAGTAATATCTCTGCAATCCATTTCTTCTCTAATCTCCCCTTACTCCCATTTTAATCCAAACCCATAAAAAAAAAAAAAGGAGAAATCTAATCAGTGCACATGCACATTCCTGTTTTCATACAAATTTTAGCCACTAATCCAGCGTAACTTGGCAACAAGATGCCCATCACCAGATGCTTCAGATGCAGAAGAGATCTGTGCTGACATCCCTGCTTTCAGGGCTATACCCAAGGGCAGACTCTTCTTTAGGCTAAGAAAATAAACATCCCAATTAAATGATCAGGCACAGTACTATGTTTGTGCTTTCCCGTGGAGGAGAAAACCAGATAAATAAAAGCATGCAGAGCCTGCGAGAAGGGTGCTGAGATGGAGAACATGCCAAGGAACCAACACTTGCCAGCTGGGCAGGGCAAAGCAATCTTTATTATTATTAATTATTATTATTACCAACAGCCAAACACCTCTGAGATATATGGCCCTGGAAAGATCAACGCTCTGAGCTGGTTTTTGCTTTTTTTTCCAAGGACCACGTTTGTTTTTCTTGGATTTTCCAAGCAGGTTCTGTTAAATGATGGGTTTTCCTGAACACACAGGAAGATTCATGTGTCTTACTCTAATGCTAGCACAGACCTGCTGGGTTACCAGGGTTTGTTAGAGATGGCTTGGGAAGAATTTGCCAAGCAACGTGCCCGTGGGTGTGACTGGGAGCATGGCTAGCTGCAGTTTTGATACTTATGGGTCATGAGCTTCCTTTCTGCCCATCTTCTGTACAAGCATCTGTCCTCCAGGTTGTAACATGGATTTTTAATTCAGGTCACAAGCAATTACAGCATTGGTCGGGTGCCAGTGAACGTCAGCATGGAGTACTTTTTGGGTGCTGGAAGCCTTGAACCAGAACTGATCAATGCTTCAGTTTTGCCAAGCAGTCTTGGGCTAGACTTTATTAATGTTCCATGGCATGTTAATTGTGCTGGTTTGCTGAATGTATTGCTCCATTAATGAAACCTACACTGGATTAGTTACAGAGACTCTATCAGGGCAAACCTGAAAACAGTCTTCCTTTTTTTTTTTTTCCCCATCCATTTTTTCTTTCTTTCTCTGTCTGCAATTTCCTAAATATACTTTTTCTGAGCAAATGCCAACCTTTGACTGGAAATAGCACCATCACCAAAACCCTGCGTGGCTGGACAAAATATCTACTTGCTCAGAGCTCTACATGGATATCTGCCTGGCAAAGAGGAGCTTTCTGGTTAGAGACAACACTGGGTAATTTTAACTACCAGGTTAAAATTACAGTCCTGCATCTGAGAGTTAGAGTGATAAAGAGATAGAGAGGAAAAAAAACAAACCAAAAGAACTAGAAATGCAGGTGGGCTGGGAAGGACTGACTCAGAACAGGCTGTGAAGACCCATACACCCCCAGCACATTCAGTGATGGTTGCCAAGGAGGGTCTAGCAGCGTAGAGAGGAGCTCCTCCCAATGACTCAGCCTGCTGAGGAGGCACCAGCCCGGGGGTGCAGGTGAACACACGCCCAAACCCAACTGGAGCAAGGCCAGTTTGCCCATTTACCCAGGTGGGCAGCCCACCAGTGAACACCCCTAGCATGGAGCTGCTGAGAGCACATTTTAACAAGGGGTCTGTAACCCCTTCAGAAGTCCTCTCCACTCGCCATGACCCCACACTTCTAATGATGCTTTTAAATAAGGCAAATGAACCCTCAGCAGACTTGCACCCACTCAGTGTGCCAGTCAGAGCAATCTGCAGAATGATCAAGGGGAAGAGGAGATTGTAGAATCTTCCCTGAACAGAAGTAGAAGCTGTAGGCAGGAGCCCTAAAATCATGGAAGATTTATGGGAAAATACATCGAGATTTCAGAAGCCAACTGACATTTCTGCTGTATTTCCCCGGTGCTCGGGATGACCAAGGAGTCTCCCAGCCTCTGGGGTAAAATTTAAGTGGCATTTGTTGCGTGACTTATCCTAAAATCAAACTTCTCAGAATAACAGCACCAGCACTACGGTGTAGTTTGCATTGTGTCTGTTTATTTTGTGTGGCAATAACACAGGTGGCCATATGGATCTGAGCATTTGGAAGGGAGGATTTGTTGGCGAGATCATCACATCTGTTTACTTATAAATGCAACAAAAATACATTTGGAGGTCACTGACTGCACAACCATTTTGCTTACTCTTGATGAAAAGAAAAAGGCTATCAATGCTACTCCTTCTACATCAACCTGACTTCAAGAGAGACCCCAGGATATTTTCAGGGAAAGCAGGTTTTGAGGTTACACTAAAATTAGTCCCTGTCACACCTCTTCAGCCACTTCCACCAGCAGAGTGATATCACAACAATCATTTAATCAGGGATGAAACGAGTGTGCAACACATGCAGGAGGAAGAGAAAGAAAACAGCCAGCACCACAGCTAAGCCTCCTCAGAACCCTTTGATTCAAGGAGCACATACTACTGACCTCATATCCCAAAATCACACTCCGAGTAAACTCAGATTTGAATTAAAGAAAACCCAAGCAACCAACACCACAGAAAAAAAACCAAAAAAACAAAACAAAACAAAACAAACACAAACAAAACCACAAAAAAACCACAAAAAACCTGCACAAGCCCCCCCCACACCACACCAGTAACAACAGGTTCACAAGGCTGTATTTTACAACACCTCGATAACACATTTGCAGCCGTTTCAACTGAGCCCCTTGGCTATGATCCAAAATATTTATTGCACTTCCTTCACCTTTTTCTTGAGGGCTGGCTGCAAGTGTATTGTGATCTAGCAAGGACAAAGAGTCCTGAAAATTGAGAGGTGTGTAGTTCACTGGGAAAAAATTCAACTACAGAAAAAGAAACAGTGGCAGTTGAAGTTATTCTTCTACTCAACAGAATTTTCTGATTTCAAGGCATTATTATAAGCACCGAGTCAATATGGAAGTTATTTTACTTGGGCTATTACTGGTTCTGGTAGAAATCTTTTGGTAGAAACACCTCAGCGTATCCATGTACCCCAAGATTACACACGTTTTCTCAGCTGAACAGAGTTTTTGGCAGTGACTAATCCCATGCACAGAAATATTTTTATATTAGCTTGCTGTCGCCCACACTTGATAACACTTTTAGCTGAAGGACACAAAACTTATGTCTTGCTCACGAAGGAACCTAAGGACAGGAACTACAGAAAACTACAGACAACTACAGACAGGCAATACCTGAATTCAATTACTCCCACAAGCCTAAAAAATGGAGAAAGAGCAAGAGAAAAATATGATCTTACTTTGGCTGATAGGTTCGTCTTCGCTATTTGCTTTGCCAAAGGCAGGAGAGGTCAGGATGACAGCTGTTCATTACAACTCCTGATTTATTACAAGAGCTTAGCTCTGCCCCTGCCTGGCTGGCCCATTTCTGCTGGCTTTAGCACACAACCGAGCTCCTAAAAGCTCCTCCTCCCCACAGCATCTGTCTGGGTACTTCCCTCCCCACGCAGAAACCAGCCTCTCCACAGAGCCACAGAGGTGCTGGCAACGAGTGGCTCGCAAGGGAAACCATTAGGGTGGAATTCAGTATTTTGATGGCTAAGTCCAAGCTAGGGCAGGTAGAACCTCCTGCCCTCTAACACCGTCAGCTTTGCACCAGAGCAGTCTCATCTTTGTACCGTTGCGCATCGAAATGGGGACTGCCCTGACACAAACAGTACCTTCAATGCCTAAAAACCAGAAGCCAGAACTTTCGAAGCACAGCTTCTCCTATGAAATCGTCCAGCCCCTCCCAGTGACTAATGCAACGTGTCTCAGCCTCCACAGGAGGAGGAGGAAGAGGAGGATTCACAGGTTTCTTACTGAGACTTTGAATAAATACATTTAAAAAGCAGCACTGCTGAGGTGTCCATGCAAGATACATGATAAAGTATTTAAATACATTTATTTTAATTGTGGCTGAGTCAGAAAGCAACTGCTCATTCCAACAGCTACCCCGTGCCAATTCCAAATCCTCACCTTTTCTTGGCACCTGTAACCGTTGAGGCAAAGCCACCTTCTGCTCCCAGAAAGGCTGCCTGGGCAGATATCGCACCACGGCAAACGTATGGCTCACCGGACAGCCACTTCATCGCCAGTGCAAACAATACTGCTTTGTAACCTCCCCTGAGACTGATAAGCTCTGTGGGCAGTATGCCAGCAGGTTCTCTCCATCTGGACATGGCCACCTGAATGGACAACAAGCAAGCAGGGAGACCAGAGCAATAAAAGATGCAAGAAAATGGGGCTAAAAATTAGGCCCAAAATATAGAGACTAATGTATTTATTGTGGCTTACTCTCAGCCGCCGATCAGCACGTTAATCTTATTTTCTCTGCATGATCACTAAGTACCATACCAAAATTAGGTCAGAAATTCAGATCAGATCAGCTGACTCAGCCCAGCAAGATCAGACAAAGACTGGTTGCTTTTTTTCCTCCCTTTATCCAAGACGATGTGTTCTATCCCCTGCAACTTACAATAAATCCATACGTTTTTCCCCACAATTAACCTCTTGGAATCCCACGGGATGAGGAAGCGATCTCACTGAAGGGACATCAGTGCTGCTGCAGAAACCCCACAGATCCCCAGGAAATCAAAGCCTACAATCTGATGGGGTTTTTTTTAGGTTGGTTTTTTTTTTTTTTTTTTCTTGGTCATTTTTCAGCTCTTGTTTCCTAACAGTGCTGACTAATGCATTTCAACCAACACTGAAGTCATTCAGCATGGTTATGAGATGATTGAGGTAGCTAACAGCTGCTTCCAAATACTGTGGTGTGAATACCACCACTTTATTAGATAATAAATTACTCATTATCATCTTGTTAATACACAAGATCAGCCTCCTTCTTCAAGAGACCATCTGAACACTAGCTTCTCAAAACACTCAGTAATTGGACTACCAGGTAATTTTCAGTAGGTGCTTTATTTTGATTTCCAGAAGCAAAAGGAGAGTGTTTGCTGGAACCCCCTTCCCTGCTCCAAAACCTACCTGCAGTGAATCACAGGGGATGGCTCCTTGTTGCTAAGGAGATTGTTTTCTGCTGTTGGTAGTCTCCAGCCTGTTGTCACTGCACATGTGCACCACTTGCTATCTAGGCCACACTATCAGGAGTCAGGGATAATATAAATACTCGGCAAGATAAGGTAAAGATACGTGGAATATGGTCCAGAACAAAGGAGAAATGAATAATCAGACTTCACCTCTCCTGCCTGCTGTGCTTCAATGGACAACATGGTCCTGGATGCTTCTCTGGAGGGAACTACAGGGAGCAGGCGCAACTGCAATCAAGCTAAGTGACTTCCAAGTTCCTTTAGTCAAATCAGATCTTCTCCCACAGTCTGCCATTGCTTTTAGTTTTTCCTAATCAAGGGTCAATCACAAATATCTCCTTTTCCCTTGCCAAGTTTACACAGGAGAAAGATAAAAAGACTCAAAGCATTTTCCAAGATTTCCTGAGGTGTTTTTTCCTACTTTGTTTCCTCAGATGGATACTGTTTACCCCCTCAACATTACCAAGATCAACCAAGCGGAGAGGGAGTAGAGAACCACCATAGTTACATTCAAGGAGTGTTGATGCCCCTGCTCCAAGTACATACCACATGCTGCTCCTCTGACAAATCGACCAGAATGCCGGTGATCTTCCCTGTGTCTTCTGACTTGGTATCTGGGGAGCAGAGCTCTAGAGGTTCTCAATGATCTCAGCTGAGCAAGAGCAAGAATTTCATGGTTTGGTTCCACTCTAAATCATCTGCACTTATCCAGAGCTTTTCCAAGATCAATAAATAAACCCACCCAAACCAACCACAAGGTAGGAAATATTGTTACTGCCATTCAGATGAGGTGGAGAAGCGTGGCTAGAGGACTAGGAAGAACCAGGTAGGTCCACAACTTACTCTCTTGGGCCCCAAGAGACTTCTTCATAACAAAACCTGTCCTGTCACTCAGAGAACTTAATGACAGACTTGGCAAGAGGGAAACAGAGTGTGTACCCAGCATAGATCAAAACAAACCAAAACCCCTCCCCTGCTGCAAGGAAAAACATTTTCTCTCATGAACTTGTGCCCAGTACAGCTCCTGCTATAAGCAGCCTATGCCTTCGACTCCTCAATACTTTGAATCCCCCTCAAAAATCACCCAAAAGTTGAGCTGACAATAGCCCAGAAGGTACCAAAACACACATTGCGCAAGCTCTCATTATCCTCCTTAATTTTACATTATTCTTACCCACCAATGAAATTACTGACAATCCATTAAGTTCTACTTTCTGGCATGTAAAGCAGACCCAGTTTTGCTTTAGCTGCTTCTCCCTCCTCTGTCAAACTCCATATGCTGCTGCTTTCTTCCTTTTCATAGCCCACCAGAATTACCAGACTAGTGAGGCATTGCCAGAACACTCGCAGCACAGCACGTCTGTTATACCTGGGTGTACAGTACCCCAAGACATAACATAAAATATAATCACTGAAACTGAAATACAGCACAGTCATGCTGAGGGAAAGAATTCCAAGGACCTCCTATCAGTTTGTGCTCACGCCAGCCATTTGCATATAAAAGTTTAGCATTCAGGTGGATGATTTACCGCTGTTATACAATTTATCCCTCTCCTTGAGAAAGTGCAATTTTTTGATAAGCAAATATAGATATAATAAATATTTGTAACTATCCCACTCAATCTTCTTTTCCTCTCTGAGAGGCTGCAGAGATTTCATTGCTATCCATTGGTGGATGAGGTCATGTGAGTGCTCCTCTCATTAAGCATCAGTTAAAATCAATGGAATTGTTTGAGCAGAGCCATTATAGGGTTCTGTCCATCAGGGGCTCGATCCATTTTCCTTTAAATGATTGCAAAATTTTTACTGACTTCAGAACATGCAGAACAGGGAGGAAATTGTAAATAACAGACTTTTTTTTGTAAAACCTCAGACAGCAATTCAAGATCTTTGAAAATGTACCAGAATGAAAAGACCAAGGGAAGGAGAGTCCACTCTGGTCTGTCCCCATCATGCAGGAGCTCACACACCAATGGATTTCCACACACAGTACACATTGTCCAGCTAGGAACATCTAAAAGAACTAAGAGGACAAGGACCTATTTTCCCCTAGAGCTCCATCGCCTGGTCCAAACACCCAAACTTTTGGTTACAAGTGATACCTGCTGAAGCAGCCTTAGGTGCACAAGCCGCATACATTGGGTGGAACACTCTCTCCGCTCGGAGACAGGACCATTCAGCATCACATCTACGCAAGGTAAAACCAGCAATTACATGCAATTAGCAGCCTGACATTTACCTAAAGTCCAAGCTGCTTTTACCAGCAAGCTGCTGAGAAATCAACCAGTCTACACGTATTTACCATCCCGGAGAGCGAGCCCCTCGCTCTTCATTCACTCTGCCAAAGCACTCATCTTTTTATCAAAATATTTACCGTTTTATTGCTTCTTCTTGTTTTCGGCGTTTTTCACTCTTTTCTTTCAAGTAAGCCAGGTTTGTTTCATTCCTCATGCGATCATTCTCTCGAGCAATGTCTGATGCATTCTGTATAACCAAGCCATCATAGGCCTTCATCCCCATATCTTCAATATACTGGAGAAAAGCGCCCAAAGTGACCTCCTCCTGATTAGAACTCATCATCTTGCAGGAGATAATGAACAAAGGAAAGCAACGTTTCCTGCAGGTTGAAAAAACACATAATACCTTAATCAGTAGGAAAATAGCTTATGGTTTATGACAGTGAGATCGTGTCAGATGTAATTAACAGCTCTGTAAGAGACGAGTTTTAGACTTTCTCCTGTCTAAAAGATAATAAAGTAATTCGGAACACAAAACAACATTACTTGAGACCAGAGCAGATAAAACCTGAGCATCCTTTCTTCTTCCAAGGGATCCAGATCCGTCCAGTTACACATGGTTCAAATCCTCAAAAGGTTTTCTCCCACCCCTTCCCTAATGACCTTCAGTTGCAGTGACACTAACCTCCCCAAATCCCAGTTTGAACTGGACTAAAAGGCCCTCCCCATCCCAGGGCAACAAGTTCTTTTTGCAGCTCAGCTCAAGCTGGAAGAGAGCAGGTGCCCAGGCAAAATTCCTGCCCTGCAGGGTATTCTGAAGTGCAGGTGAAAAATACTGCTCCGGGTTTTGGAATGAAAAGTTCCAAATTTTTTTTTTTCCCCAGGTTCAAAATTCAGAAAGAAATCCTTTGAAATGCTTTCCTGCATAAATGTCAGCCCACAAGCCCCGGCCATCTGTGACCCAACAGCTTGTCAGCTTGAAGCTGCAAGAATGGACAAGAAATCCCAGTTGAGCTGGGACCTTTAGAACTCTAAAGGCCTTGAATTCTCCAAGCTTCAGTATTCCTTCCACATGTGTGACAGACACAGGGGTTTACAGATGCTGGGGTTCACAGCCCCTCCAGCTAAGGTGTGTGCAGCCTGGGCACACCGAGATCCCCCGGTCACACAAGGCTCCAGGGCAGGCAGCCTAAAGCCCTCAGAAAGGTCTCAAAACTCAGAGCTCTGGTGCACAGAGCCATCAGTAGATCCTGCAGGGGACTGAAGACAAAGTACCATTTCAAGAAACATAGTTCTCTACAACTACATTAACTGCTGAAGTAAAATAGAACTTTAATAAACCAGAATTGTCCTATCATCTTATTTTATGTACTGATGACTGTAAGGTCTTGGGACATTCAGCTCTGGAGTGGCATCCTCCTCACCACACAGCCCTGTGAGGGATTCCTGATCTTACAGCCGAGGGGTAGAGGCAGGGGACAACCGAGTGACCTGCTGGCAGAGCCGGCAGCTGAACTCAGCACTCTCAGGTGTGTTTGCTGCTGTGCTACTGGAGCATCTCTCCCTTCCCCTAAGGAGGACGGAGCAACTGCTCAGAAGCAGCCCAAAAACCATTCCAGAGCTGCAACCAGAGGTGATCTTACTGAATGGGTGACCAGCATCCTGTCTGTGCACAGACTTTAGGGGCAGAGTCCTATGTAATCCGCCACAAAAAAAAAAAAAATCTTCCCTCCATCTACTAACACATTGCCATATTTCTCATCGTTATTACACTGCTGGACAAGCAAAATTCTGATCGGGGTGGGCACTGGCTTAAATAAAATAAAACTAAAAGCTCTTAGAGATTTTAACAATCCACTCTGGGCCTTGAGGCACAGTCCTGAACATGAGAACAAAATATTTTTGCATTCATGGAGTAAGCAATCTTCAAGAGATAAAAAAGAAAGAGAAGTATTTTTCCACCCTTTAATTTTTCTTTTTTTTTTCCTCCCTTTTTGATCACTTGAAATGGCAATGGCAACAAGCAGCTGATTTCAGGCAGTTCATACTTAAAAAGCACAGTATCTTTTTTTTTTTTTTTTTTTTCTCCTTGTTCTCTGTGTCTCTGCATCAAGATTATTTCTGCACTTTGGTAACCTGACTTAATATCATGAAGATTCAGTGGATGCAAAGGGTCTGCTCCTATCACCATTTCCACCTCCCAAGACAACCTTTCCTATCAGTGAAGCCTGAACACAAGTGTAAGGCTGATGTTCAGGGTCACTAAATGGATCTGAAAGTATTTCCAGGCATGGGTATAGGTGTCTCCTCCAGATCCCTGGAGGGTGAAGCCAGCAAGGGCACTGTTGGTGCAGCCTGACGTGCACACAGGCAATTTCACACAGCTTTCATGCTGCAAGCAGCTGCAACTCCACTGGGTCAGGATATGCACTGAGCCATTCTACAGAGCCTCTGTAAGCGGCAGTGTCTGCAGTGGAGCGAACTGGGAAGCTGACAGTGAGCTAAACGGGCTCTGTCAACGTTACTGATGCTTCAGCAGACATTATTTAAGATCAATTCCTAATTTTTCTGATTAAACAATCTAAGTTCTGAGATCGTAGCTCCTTTCCAGGAGTCTGTCTACAGCATGAAGCTCACCCAATGAAAACCACTGCTAAGAGTGCAGGCCACTCCAGCTCCACTGGTTCCCAATTCAACTGGTATCTGGATTTTGGTGGTTACAGTCTGGGCTGTTTGCCCGGTAGACAGCTATTTCACTCTATTTTCCATCTGGAGCTTCCAGTAAAGCCTAGCTTCTGCCTGTGCTGAGTTGAGCTCAGATAAACCATGCAACAGGAATCCCATCCTAGCAACCTTCATGGCATTTCTGCCATTTATTTCTCCAGTGACCAGATTGCCCTCCTGAAATGTATTAGGAAATTTTATACTCAAGATACCTTCAGCAGGCTTTCAGTAAATCACGTTCCAATTCATATTTCCCTGACACATACAGAACTTGATCTACTTCACACTCTCTTCAACAACAATAATATCGTGTGTGTTGTTCCCTCCCGGTTCCCTTTCTTTTTGGAGGTCAGAAATATGCTGAATCTCCTTTGGTTATGATATTTAGTTTTGATGAGAGGATCAATTCATTCCAGTTGAAAAAAGATTGAAATAAAAAAGGCTTTATTGTGCTGCACACACTGACCAGATGCTTGATATGCTGGTTTATCACTGATGTTTCTCATGACTAAACCCATGCAGAATGACAAGAATTTAGGCAATATTAAATAAAGAGTTCAGGATATATTCTTTGTCCTAACAGGGGTCCAATCCTGCAACAGGACTGAGCAACTGGAGCTACTCAACTCCTCCTCCTGCGACCGCTCATGCTTGTGACACCAAATTCAGTTTGGGGTAGTCCTGGAGGGGGTTTGGATCCTCCCAGGTATTTCCAAAGCTTTCATCAGCTCTCACGGCATTAACTTGGAAAAGAAAAAAGCACAAGGAGGAAACATTTCCTGGGATCAGTTCTATTTACAGGTATTAACACTAATTCAGAGACAACAGGCACATTAATAAGCATCCTTTAGAACTGCCAAGGGCCGTGCCATGCATGGCTTGCTCGTCCCCCTCCCTGGAAGGCATGTGGACAGCACTGAGATCAGCTTCTGATGGAAGGTTTTACTGCCTGGAGAACCCAGGCAGCGAGCAATTCCCAACCATCTGCCAGGACAGAGTACGAGCCTGTGTCCTTTCTGAGAGCATTTATAGTTCATTCCACAAAACACAAGGGCAAGTTGTTAATTAAGTAGCGTAAGCCGTAGGTAAGGCATCACCATGCTGGCACCTGTTTTGACACTCCTTTCTTGTGCCCTCCTCATTGGGAAGGCATGGGAGGAGGAAAGCCCAAGATTTCAGGTAGCAAGGCCAACCAAGACCAGCTGGAAGAACTTGGAGCGCTCAAACATACACATTTCTGGAAACTCTCCTGTGTGCGAGGCCACAAAGGAGTTCCCCAGAACATTCGCTTTGCCTTTTAAAGGTCAACGTAACGCTATGGAAAACCTCACTGAGAACAAAAAAAATGACAAAAGAAAACCACAGTGTCACGGTCACCGTCACCTGTCCCCCCCCGCCCCGGGTAACCCCAGAGCAGGAGGACACTGGCAGAGGAGCACAGAGCAGCTCATGCTGCTGTGGCCTGGGCCGTCACCCGTCAGTGTGTGTGGAGAAAAGCATCATTATCAGTTTTCTTCCCTGCCAGTGCATCTGGTTTACTGGCAAGGGCAAGCAGTCTCCTTACTGGTTTGCCTAGAAGTATTTGCATAACCAGACTGAAGATCTTTGTATGGATTCAGACACAATCTCTAGGGGAGAATAAAGCATTGTGCTTCCGAGGCTGCTGCATACCTGACTTGTAATTTAACCCTTGGCTCTGCTGCTAAAGGTACAGCATTCTTGGGCCAACCCAAACCACCTCCTTTTCCTACAATCCCTGTTCAAATGCTTCTGAATTCAGACTATGAGCAATGGGCCCAGTAAGACAGCATCAAAGCAGTGCTAGATGTTAATATTCAGACATGCTGAATCCTCGTATTCACAGGAGGATCCCCCAAACATGGGTTGCTTTTCAGCATGCTCGACAGCCCTAAGCTGCAGCTGTGCTGCTCTGAGATCTGGCAGGACCAACACTAAACTGAAGGAGCTTTTTGAAGTAATGACAAAGGCACTGATTGCCTTCTTCCAAAACAGAGGGGTTTTGGTCTTTTTTTTTTTTTTGCTTTTGCTTTGAGCACAGGAGAACAGAGCCTGCAAACGCAAGAGTGGGGTTGCCCAAAGTCCTGAGTCCAAGCCCTAATTCACAAAGGCCTGCACCCCTCTTCTCTGCTCCTGCCTGTCTCCCCTCCCAACGCTGCCTTCTCTGAGAACACCTCTGCTTTCACACTGCCTGGCCATTCCCTCCACTAAACTCAGCATATCAGAAGGATTCCGCACAACCCATCAGCCATTCCAGTTCGAGCTGTTGCATTCAAGTTGCTTGCAAGGCAGCAGGAGAAAAGCAGACAGACCAGCCATGTCCAGTTGTCACAAAGTGCTGACCATAGCGGCGCTAAGAAGGACCTAATGGTATTGGGTGTACAAAGAACACTTTTTAGAGTTGCATTCCCTGCTTGTCCTCAACACTGAGCTGGCACTACTGCTATCACACACAGAGTGCTGCATCAAAATCCTACTGTCAAAGAGGAAAGGCCTTCTGAAATAGCCTGCAAGTTCCCTGCCATATATCATTTGACAACTTTTTGTGCTGGTTTTTAAAGAAAAAGAGTGGCCACGCTCATTTGGGGGTACAAAATAAGCTTTGTGTTTTCCTGGGGATTACATATCATATACCTTATCCTCATCACACTGCACAGCATGAGCTCCAGCACCTGGGTGAAATCACTGAAGCTAAGCAGTGCTAAGCCCTTCACTTAGAGAGGTTAGAAGTGGCTCCTTCAGTAGAAGAATTCTGCTGCCTGGGTTTAAAGAAATAGGCCATTTCTGTAGCTGTCCCACCCTTCATCGGGGAAAGTTATGCTCCCTGTAGTTTTAAGGACTAAAAAAAAAAAAAAAAACAAAACACCCCAAGCCTTGAATTTTGGCTGCCTTGCTAGTGTCTCCTAAGAAGGGAAAAGGTCTTTACTAACAATGACTCATCTATGACTCCAGAACCTCCAGAGCTGTTGTTTACTTGGCAATATGGCAACACTTTTATCACTTTTATCCCCCTAGGAAAAGGATGCTTCCTCCTCACTGCGGGGATGCTGGACAATTACAAACCTAGATCCAGAAAGGCCAGCACTTAAGTGCAATTATGCCATTTTCCCATCCCAATATTATGCAGCAGACTTCTGAACAACAAGAAATAAAAGCACACAACACATCCATATACACACACATATTCTGGGTGCAAACAGGAGTGCATCAGAACTCAGGAGCAAGAACCAGCTTCTTGCTGATGAGGGTTCCCACCCCCCTTACCAAAATGAAATGGAGATTTCACTATCACCAGGCCCACGTTAAGATGCTGTAAAATATTAATGGTGCAGCAGGCCTGATAAGTAACTAAAAGAGATGCTGGAAATTATCTCAATTAATTCATTAGAAAAGATCAAAGAATGTTTTTAATTATTTAACAGTGCTTTTTACAAACAAAAAAAAAAAAGCCCAGATACAAAATATCTGTTACACTCACAATCAACATGTGAAGTACACAAAACCAGTCAAACGGACTTCTGCTTCTAGTTTAGCAGCTGCTTGATTAATACCTCCTCAAAAATACACAGTGCTTCATCATGATGCATTCTGACTACTCCCTCCATTTCCAAATATTATTTTCTCCTTCTAATTATCACCGGATTTTATTAGCATGCTCATAGAATGTATTAAAATATACGTACCAAAGTGTAAGTCCACGAGGACTGCTAAGTGCAATAATCAAAGGTGACTTTTGCCCATAAAAGCCCTTTCCTGTGGTTATCTCAGTGCAGTCGGAAAGGATATTTCAGCACCATAAGAAACAGATCTGCAGTTAGGCTCAGTTTTGTGGGTTTTGTGTTTTTTGTTCTTCAGTTAAAGTGCATTAAATCTCGTCGGCAAAAGCACCCGGACTGTAGAATTTGACATCGCTATAACTCAGCGTGCTACGTTACGGATCTTCTTAGCATACGATTTAAACGTCGTGGAAAGTTTGGCTGTTAAAAAAACCCCGCAGTGGCAAGAGAAGACAGGTGCTTGCTGCTTTAAATCCACATTCGGAGCAGAGAGGGTGCAGGTAAGGGGAGGAGATAAACAACACCCTGCATTGAGGTCCAGCAGAGAGGGAAAAAGGTGATTTTTTTTTACCCACTTTACCACACAGAAGATCGCAGCTCCGTCACATGCACTAACACACAGGTTTCTAAGGTGCCTCATTGGAGCATGTTCTGCCGAGACAAAAAGGCCGGAGTAGACGGAGCAGGAGTCATGCCAGCCAAATGGCTCCTCGCAGCAGACGAGCTGCTGGCGCTCATCGCCACTGGGAAGGTCGGAGGCGGTCTGGCTGCGGCATCGCCTCTCTCCC
The DNA here is from genome assembly GCA_024605025.1 of Megaceryle maxima. NCBI lineage: Eukaryota > Metazoa > Chordata > Aves > Coraciiformes > Cerylidae > Megaceryle > Megaceryle maxima. The sequence continues at coordinate 8,954 of JANHGN010023201.1, read as the reverse complement.
CCGTGACCGCCGGCGGGCTCCGTCTGTCGCCGCTGCGGCTCAGGACGCGGGGATCTCGAACAAAGAGCGAGAGCCTACCTGGGGGTGCCGGCGGGGCCGCGGGGCTCCGGCGGGCCCCGCATCCCAGCACCACGGACAGCTCCGGAGGCACCGGCCGGGCCCGCCCTGCCCCGCCGGCGGCTGCTGCTGCTCCGGGCTCGGCGCCGGGAGCGCGACTCAGGCTCCCAGAGAGGCAGCGGCCCCCCTCCCAGCTCCGCCGCACTCGAGTCGGGTTTGCAAATAATCCACCGGCGAGGGGAAGAATGGATAGATATCTGCGCGGACAGCGCCGCACATCACATTGGGATGAGAGGTAGGGAGGAGTACGGAACGACGCCCTTCCTTCCCCCTCCTCCTCCCTTCCCCGAACCAGCGAAATCACTCTGCCGCGGAGGATGTGTCAGGCAACCTTTAGCCCCTGGTCTGGCCCAAAGAAAGGAGCGGCACTTCCAAGGAACACCTCAGGCTGACTCCGATAGCTCAGCGTTGCCGTAGCCCGCGCACCCACCCTGACAGAAAGCCGTGCGAGGCACACAGCCCTCGCTGCTGACGCACATTGGGCTGCTGCTCGGGGAGGAGCTTCTTCACCTCAGGCAAACAACCTCCCACCACCTGCTCCCATCGCACCAGAACAAAACTACACCTCTCGGACAGAGCCAGCGCGATATTCACGCTGGTTTGCTTACGCTGATAAGCGCTGCGCGCTCCTCGAAGAGCCATTCTGTGTGAAAAGCATTCTGGGTGCAACTGTGCTCGTCCAGATTTGTGATTGCAATGGCTTGGCAGAAAACATGTCCTTTCTTCAGAACTGGACCTATCTGTGTTATAGCTCCTCCTTGGAGAATATGCACGGTTTTGCTTCCTCTCCCCCAAACCCACAGCCTGGACATAAAGCACGAGCCTTCCCCTCCCCGTGCAGGATGCCCTTGCCCTATCCTTCAACACCCCGCCATTCCTCCTGCTTTGTCAACTTACAGGCACATCTTTCTCTTGCATTCATCTTGATTCTGATGTTCCGATGACAGTTGAATTTATTTCTAAAACTAGCAACAGAAGTGATGGTCATGGAATGACGTCCTTTTGGAGTAAAGCACATTGACGTGAAAAGCAGCACTAGGGCACAAGTAAGACCTCGCCTACCAAGCACAGCAGAGCTCCCTGCAGACTCACTGCTGCCCGACTGGAGCATCAGTATGACCTCACATTCCAGAGCACCCAATACATCCACCTAGACAGATGGCAGAACATGGTGACCTCCTTCATGTGGCCAATACCAACACCAGAACCCTAGCCCCAAAAAAGCCTGCTCCCAGTACTGTGTCTCATGCTCACTGGTCACTCGCTGCTCAGTGCCAGTCTGGAGGACCTCTGGCAATCACATCAAACAGGCAGCGAAGCTTCCGCTGACCTTTCAAAAGGATGCTTTAAGAAGGGTTCCAAATACAGAAGAACAGGGAGGTGAAGATCTGGAGGGTTTTTCAGAGACATGGCCAGGAAGCACCTGCAGCGTAGAAGAACTGGCAGCAATCCTGTCAGGAGAGCTCTCTCCCTGGCCCAAAGGCCAGCCCACAGCTCTGCTTCTCATTTGTAACTTCCCTGAAGGATACCTTGAGAAGAGCCACAGATGGGGAGAAATGGAGAGACACTGTTTTTCCTCCATTGAATATTCTGGTCACATAGCAGCTTTTTTATTTCCAACGCTTCTCCAGAATTGAAGAGCTTCCCTATCTCTGCCTCTAGTTGTGCACCAAAAGCACAGAAATTGCCCCAGAGTTCTTTAAGTGTTACTTTATCAACTATATCGCTGAAGTCATTACAGCTTCATAAGCAATTTGAAGAACTACCAATTTTAATCCACAGGAATTAAACATTTGGCTGTGTCTTCAGATGGTTCATCCCGGTAACAGAACTCACTCCGATACACCTTTCAGACTCTGTCATTGCACCTCTGGGCAGCTTCCACATCCTATCTCTCTTGCACTACCTGCTCCTGGCGAACACATCTCCATCAGCTATGGAAGGAAGCATCCATTTTTCCTTCCAGCAGCACTGGGGAAAGGGTGCAAGGCTGGCAGTTCCCTTCTTGGTTAAAGCACAAAAGAATCTCATCTGCTGCCAGAGTCAGAGAGCCTCAACCTGGGAAAACAGCACCTCCAGAATCAATGATGGGACTCAGAGTGGAGAGCAGAGAGCTGGATCAAACCTATGGATCAGTACTGCGATCATCTTGAAATACGTTCAATGACCATCTTAAGGAAGTCTTGACTGGCTTTCAGTCCTTGGTTCTAAGAGACCTCCTCAGTACAAGTATTTACACTTCCACAAATAACTACCCAACTCCCACGGTGCTGAGGTCTATGCCTGGCTTCCAGGTCTCCAGAGAGCCAGCAGTGGAGAACCACTTGCTCCGCAGGGGGTAGCTGCTAACTCCCTCCTCTCCCCATTTCTTTTGCTCCACTTCCTTCCTGGAGGTTACAACCACACACAACTCTGGCAGCTGGAGATTATTTGCACTCCCTTCATGCTTTTAAAAAACTTGTGCAAGGCTTCATTAGACCCATTTTGTTTGGGGTTTTTTTAGATGTATGTACACGCTCACACACACATATATAACATGAACACACGTCAGAGACTGGGAGACACAACACTTGACCCGTGGTTGCCATTTTCACACTGGCAACTACAGTCCTCCAATAGCTGGAGGATACCACCAGCACCACCACTTCCCCCTGGCCACACTGGAAGCGCACAGGATGTAACAGGGAGAAGACAGAGCTCTGCAGGAGGCTCCTTTGCCAAGGGAATGACAAACCCTTTCAGCCTCAGGGACAAGTGGATTTGCCTGAAGATGGCAGGCAGGCACTGGAGAGACAAAGGGCTTTCAAGAGGAAGAGAATATTCATTTATGACACTAACTGGCCACTTAGTGACTGAGAAAGCCTGCCCCTGAACTAAGGGAAGCTCGAGGACAAATGGATTAGAGGACACTGCTACTGAGTCAGCCTCTGCTTGGCTGGTGAACAGAGGAGGAAAGCTCTCTAAGGAAAAGAAACTCCACTGCTGCAGGTCTATCCACCCAGCAGGGACCTTGATATCATTATTTACATTTCTGAGGGTCAAACAGGACAGGTTTCTTCACTTGGAGTGCACCACTCCCAGGTCATTTGAAGCCTCTGAGAAGGCAATCCCATGACAGATTTTTATACCCGACCTCCAGGCCATAGATGGCCACTTGGTTCCAAGAGTGGTGACTCTCTAAGAGCTACTCCCCCTGAAATTAAAACTGGAAAAAACCTGTTGACTTCAACCTGGAAATTCCTGACACCTAACCAAGGGGAGCACAGTATCAATGTACATCCCTGTGCCACACTCTGCACACCGGCGAATGCGAAGAGAGAAGCTCCTGAACAAGACCTGTCCACGTAGCACCCATGTAAGACAAGGCTCCTATCAGTCGGATTGGACCGTACCTTCTCAAGCCACACCGATCACAGGGGAAGCTGAGGTTTGGCAGCTTACACACTCTTACTGATACAAGGCCGTCAAGATGCTGAACTGGGCCGATGAACCCACCCAAGCTAGTCTTGGTTTGCTTATACCTCCCTTACCCTGCCTCCTCAGCTTTAATTAGTTTGTTCTGTCTTCTGTGTCCTTGGTCCTGACTCTCAGTTTCTGTTGCTGCCAGTCCCCTCTTGCCCTGGCCTTCTCACGCCCCTCAAAGGACGGATCCCTTGCCTGATCTCTGACCACATTTCTTAAAGCCTTGGTTTAGCAATCCCTGTCACGTGCCTTTAGAGCCCAATTGTGCATGTCTGGAAAAGCTGCTTAGATGTTTATTTAGATTTAAACCCAAGTTATTAAAAGTCTTTAAATGGCAGCGAGTTAGAGGAAAATGTATAGAACAACTCTACACAAAAACAAGGCCAGTGCTCACCATAACCCCTGAGCAGCTTCCTCAGATTTGGCCTGCTCACGCTCTTGGTGTCCTCCTATGGCCATGCTAACCAAAGAGCAAAACCTAAGGATCGATTTGCAATTCATTTTCCAACTGATAACATTGAAATACTAAATGAAGCCTTTGAGGCCACTCTTCCCAAATTAACTCATTCCATGCCCCGGATAAAGCTTTAACAGTTGTGTCTTTTCCCTTCAAGGATTCTGAAACCCCTGGAAATTCTGCCATTGCTCCTTCTCCCTGCCACATCCAGCTCCTTTTGCCCCTCTCTCCCTCCTCCCTCTTAGAGCGCAGCCACTCCAAGTGCAGCTACTCCACAGTAAGAGGAAAGGAAGCTCCCTCTGTTCCATCATCTCGGCTTTTGTTCCAGCTCCCTCATGTCCCTCTGGAGCACCCATGCTCTTCCCTGGACCACATGGGCTCTACCCCTCCCTGCAACTGCCTACCCACAACCCTCAGACACTGTTCTCTTTGCAGAGGACTGAGGAGGATTCTTCTAAAGGTACGACAGTAGAGGGGTCCCCACTCATGTAAAAAGCCAATTAAAGTTAAATGCTTAACTGCCATCTGTGCCTTTAAGAAAAATCTCTTTAATTTTCCCCAGTGGTCCATTTTTTCACATGGGACCAATTTTACTGTTATTGCTTAGGCAAAATTCCCATTGAAGTCCACAGGGAACTTTGCCTGAGTACAAAATGTGGAGCAAAACCCTGCGCTTATTTGCATAGACCACAAATCACAAAGATCATGTCCCGATGCAAGTGATTTATCCTACGTGACAGCTGGTGCAACTGGGCTATTTTTCAACCCTGATTTGTTGTAAAAGATTTCATTATATTTACCATTCAACAACAACAACAAAAAAGAGTCAATTGATTTTTTTTTTTCCTTAAACTGGATTAGATTGAAAGATTCTGGCTGCTTTCCAAATCCATTAATTACTAAATGGTACATTTTCAACAGAAATGTTAAGCTCTAAGTAGTTCTTCTGAAGCCAGTTAGCTCCTAGCTAAAATCAATTAAAGCTGGTAAAGATACATTTCTCTGGTCAGGTAGCCAACACAGACATCTGTTTTTACAGCACAGAGGATGGCAGCAAAATCCTCCACTGGTGAACGCCGCTTCACGAGCAGAACTGTGTGCTCACTGCTTAGCTTGCGCAGGGGTAGTAGGTGGGTTTCTTATTCCAGGAAACAAACCAAGTGTGTCAGTGTGGTTTCACGAAGGCTCTATTTCTGCTGTCGTAGACTTGATTTTCCAGCCCCAGAGCGGCACTCTGTCCTCAGGAGTACAAAGGCAAGGCCGTTTTTAAGCTTGCTCCTCATCCCGCTGCTCTTTCCCATTTGTGTGGCCTTGTAAGGAACTGGGTCATGGAAAAGATCCAGAACAGAAATAATTTTGGGGTGGGAATGAGGGGGAATCCAAAAAAAAGAAAACAAAGAGGAGGGTGTTCTTTTCAACCGAATCACTTCCTCGCAGCACACAATGCCAAGGGCACCACGCGGCGTGAGAATGGTTCCCCTGCCAAGGCGCTCGGTGACTTTTCCAGTGCAAAGTCCTCCTGCCACGGACAAGACTGGTGAGCTCAAGCTCCCATCAAATGATTCTGGTGCCCGAGCAGCACAGGTGCCAAAGCTGCTGCACCCAGCCCTGCCCTAGACACTCCACAACACTATCTTGGATAAGCGCAGGCAGCTGCTTTAAGGCGGGCAGGAAGGGTACGTACGCAGCACACAGACCGGGCTGTGGAGCTGCAAAGTGCTGTAGCGGGGCACTTGGCGATTCCCAGGTGTTTCAAATCCCCCTAAGCCAGCACTGCAGATAAAAAAAAACCACCGGAATCAAGCACACAGCTCTGCTCCCCCCACCCCGTGATTCCCCTGGCACAAACCCTGCTTGGCTGGGTGGCGAAGCAGATTGGGAACCCGATCAAGCTGAGAACTAGCCTGGGATTTTGGCACCGCAGGGACGCTGTTATTTGTGAGAAGACCACCCTGCCTATGTAAGCAGTGGGCAGCAGAGCCCCAGAGCAGCCCTGCAGATGGAAGGCAGGCCAGTTGGGTCTCATTCAGGAGCGGCCAGCTTCTTGCTTTCATCCAAGCTATGCAAAGATTCAGCTGTGAACAAGAAGCTCCAGTAAGCCCCATGGCATTTCTGAACTCAACTAAAAAACAAAAAACAAAGAAATAGGGCCTGGAAGGCCCCAGAGCACAAAAATCTGTAAAGATGACCCACCATGAAGTCTCAAGCAAGAGGTCTAGGAATGGGAGCTGAGAAACTTTGCTGAAACTTTCAGTCTCCTGTTTGTACTCCCTAATAAAATGAGTAATATTTTCCCAGCTCTACAGGTCAGTCGGCCCCATCTCCTTAGGAAACAGGCAGAGGTAGGGAAAGTCAGAGCTGCTCCTTCCACCAAAAAAGCATCTGGGCCACTAAGTAAAGGCATGACAAATACTGAACAACTCAGAGAAGGGGCTGCAGTTTGTAATTTAGGAGCAGTTCCTCTACTCAATAGTGCAGATGTGCTACGTACATTAATATTTTACTTAAGAGTAAATCATTGCTGTTGGCTAAATTCTTTAAGGCATTGGCTGTATAAAGAGACTGAAAGATACTATCTGTTTAGTAAAATGTCCCTACGCATGATAAACAGCACAACTATATCATGTATTTTTCATGTGTGCATGTTTGGTTTCAGTACTTGATAGAAATCCACACGAAATGTGTCACAAAAAACGAGAGTGTGGGGAAGGAGACCTCACACCGAGGAAGATACAACCACAGCAGAAAAGAAGAATCTGGGGGCAAGGACATGTGCATTTGTTTGTTTTTCTTAACTCTAGAGTTGAAGCAGCAATGATCTTTGGTGGAAGAGGAAGGTCTGAGCTGTGGGCAGCCGATGGAGACCAGCCAGCAGCTTACTCTGGTGACATGTGGCCAGGCTCCCCTAGCCCTCATTAGCTGCTCCTGGCTCAAACCTGGAGCAAGGATCTGAGGTTAAAAAGCATGAGAAGACCTCACAGACAGAACAGGCTGGTGGCAATCTGAGAGGTAAGCTGGTGGCCTTAGCTGGCATCAGCTGGCTGCTTCCTCTGGTCACGGGCCAGCTGAGCCCCTGTGAGGCAACAGGGAGCAGAACCCCAGTTTTCTCCCATCCATCTGGGGAGACTGGCCTCATCTGTGTCTGAATAGGGGCTGTGGAAGCACTTCCCTCACCACCTCAGACTGAGTCAAAACAAAGAGCAGGTGCATTCAGTAAATTTTCATCTCAACAGAGAAAAGGGCTGAAGTTTGCATCAACATCTACGTCGCGGTAAAGACTGACCACTGTGAGCTATTTTCTCCTTGCTCAGATTTAAAGCAATTAACAGCAACAAAAGAATATCAAATTCTACTAATTACTATGGAAACTATTGTATTTCCTGCCAGCTCTCCCTAAATAATCTCTTTGGAAAGGCAATTTTCTCCCCAGCTATAGATGGCTGATCATCATCTCAGTTAACTTAGTTGTGGTTTTCCCTCCTGCTTATTTTCTTGGATAAAATATTGTGATCCTTCACATTCTCTCCTATAACAACCATTCCTGTTAGTGGGTGAGCTCCAATTGTCACCACTCAGGAAAAAAGGAATGCAAATGAGGAATACCAATTAACCCCTTTACAATTAAAAATATCTCTATCTATTACAGCGCCCATTAGTGATACTCTAGTTAATGGTCTGTCAACATTTCCATTAGACCTTTTCTCCCTACTCCCACACAGAACTAAATCCTAGCTAATCACCTTGAATACACCTCTATGGATTTACACAATACATATACACAGCTCAAGTGAGCCAAAATAGATTTCTCTGTTCTCTTGAGCCACTGCATTCTCCCAGGTACCTGTTTTCTAATGTTCCTCCATACTCCAAACGGCCTGAATAATTTTGCAGGGTATTTTTTTTTTTTTCTTAACAGTGTTACAAATACTCCATGTACAAAAACCTCCAAGTCATCGCAAAGACCTGTCCTAAATATACTCTGAAAATAGTAAAGTGAAGCTCAGTTCACAGCAGGTCCTTTTGCCCAATATCCTTCCCATTATGCCATCTTTTTTTTGACTCTAGATGCGAGCCATCAGGTTACGTTTGGTGCCATGTACTGTAATACCATGTAAGGGCAGGGTGAATTAAGGACAAAGCTTCAGCCTTAATAGCTTAATATCCTCTGGCATCCTTGTGGTCAAACTGCACTCTCCACAGTGCCATGATCTCTTTGTTTTCTGCGTGTCAAATTCATTACCAATCTATCAGACATATACTGCATTTGGTAGTCCTTTCAACTCAAAACACACTTGGTCTTCTAGTATGCTCCGGAACCACCACCCAGGTGGAAAGAGGGAGGGGTAGACAATCCAAATCCTAAACTATTATTTAACCCTTCTTTTCACCACAGGGTTTCTCTGGAAATTATCGATGGCATTGTTTGGTATCCATATGCACCTTGGCACCATTTAGAGGGCTGAGCTGGCACCCAGCAGTTCAGCCATGCCAAGTTTTCCTGCCTCGTTTATGCTCCTCCAATTGAGGATCCATAGCTCTGAAGAAAGCAAATGAAACATCCTGTGCACAGACCAACCTCCAGAAACCAAAACTGCTTTCTGCTCAGAGTAAATACAGTAATACAGTGTGACTGGCTTTTGTTTGGAATTACTGTTTGCAAACTCTAATTATACCAACTGAAAGTAACTCATTTTATATATTAGGCCTGATAAAATACTGATTGGAAAAACAGGGGCTTTCATATTCAGACTATAGGCAAACAAGCCAACAGCACCATGCACACAACCGCTAGAAATACTGCTTTCTGACAGCCCTGGGCTGAAATCAGCCTTTCTGACAGAGTGTCAGGGGTTGGAAGGGACCTTGGAGATCTTCAAGTCCAACCCCCCTGCCAGAGCAGGACCATACAATCCAGCAC
>JANHGN010023200.1:0-10100 GCA_024605025.1 Megaceryle maxima | reverse complement strand
ACCTATTTACAACGTGGCTGGGACAGACAGAACACCCAGGGGGGTTGCCCAGCCACTGCCGCTGTTGCCCCAGCCAGGTCACCCAGGGTCCAGAAAGGCGACGGAGACCGAAGCCCCTCAACCCCGCTACCTTCCTTACCCACTCCAGCAAGAAAAAAAATCAACAAAACCCAAACCCACATCCTCTGCAGCCCCACAGCAGCCGACGAAGCCGGGTGTTTAGGGTGCCCCGGTGAGAGCAGTCGCTGCTGGCTTGCTCCAAACCACCGGAAGGCAGATGTGAGCAGACAGCCCTGGGAGGATATAAAAAAAACCCCCAAACAACTCTCTCAGGATGACAACACCAAGCTCCTTGCTCCAGCCAGCAGTGGGAAAGCAGGAGGAGTGAAGCAGGTTCTCAGGAAAGCCTGAGTCAGGCAGCAAAGAACACAGGGTAGGAAAGCTGGGCCCGTGCAGAGCATCTCTCGTTGTCTCCCTGTCTTGGTTTCTCCCAACCTGATGGGCAGCCTTTAAAAAAAAAAAAAAACAAACCCCAACCAACCAACCAAAAATCGACCCAATCCAAACCCTTCTCCACTCTGCTTCCTTCTGCCCAAACACTTTAAAACCAGGCTTAAACTGGGGAGGTTCAACGCTGCTCTGGTGCAGCCACATGAGACCTCCTGCTGCTTCATCTGCACTGCGTAAGGAGCTGATGTGTCGTCCTGCAGCTGTCACACCAACCTTTTGTAATGTTGGGGGGGGTTTGGGGTGGGGGGTCTTGTGTTTTGGTTGGTTCTTTTTTGTCTTCAGGCCTGGAACAAATAAAAAGGCAAGAAGGAAAAAAAAAAAAGAAAGAAATCCAAGCTCGGGGTGGCTGACACTGGCAACACCAGTTTGCCTCTAGGCTCCTCTCTTCCTCCTCCACACACTCTGTCTCCAGTAGGGGTTTTTTTAACTTCTGGGGTGGTTACTTCAAGTCCCACCTCTTTCCCTCCAGCTTGTTGAAGCTCACACCCGCCTCACCAGTTGCTGCCAGTCCCTGCTTTGCAAGAGCCAAAGTCTGGGCATCGGGCAGGGGCTGCTCGCGGCCCGACAGGGCTCTACCAGCCCGGTGACGCTCGCCCGCATCCCAGCCGCCCTGCTCACCACCTTCTGCTGCCTACTCAGCAGCTGGGAGAGGAGCCACCTCTCAGCCTTGCCAAGGCAGAGCCTCGCTGGCCAGAGCGGAGCAGGGAAAGAGAAACTGTCCCCAAACCCAGGGCGGGGGACAGCTGGGAGCCTCAGGCCGCACCCCATCATCAGTCAGGTGCAGATGCAGCAGTGCTGGGGCTCTGCCCCCAAACCAGCAAAGCTCCAACTCTCAAGGACAGTTTCAAACACCCCTCACCCCCCCGTCACCGGCCGCATCGTCCCGTCCCGTGAGCTCAGCTGCTTCGGGCAGGCAGGGGACAGATCTCAGGCAGCGCGGCCCGGTTAACGCGGCCGCATCATTTTTGGCCTATCAGCTAAACTGCTTCACCTCGAAGCTCTAACACATGCACCTAAACTCCCAGGTGCTGAAGCACACCTTTTGCCCAGCCGTTTTTTTTTTTTCCTCAGCAGACACTCGGTGCCTGAAAGGCACCTGCAGCTCCCAGCTCTCCCCTCCTACCCGGTGCCAAGCAAACAGCACGCGACTCCTCTGAGCGCTTTCCTGCTTCTCCCGGGGCCGCTCGACTCTCCCAGCGAGGAGGCAGCACTTCAGTGGCTCCGCAGGCAAGGAGGGTTTTCAACCAGCATGAAAATTAAGGCAGCAAATCAACTCACTAAAAGGAAGGGCCCCAAACAAACTCGCCTGGGGGCCCCAGACGCTTCTCGCTCGCCTCCGGTGCGCGATCGCTGCAAATAATTTAACTACGTGGATTCTGGTGCTCCCATCCCTATGGTACAGTGAAGTTCAATCCATTTAGCCAAAAGAAAAGAAGAAATAATAATAATAATAAAGAAATAGGAAAAAATCCAGCCTGGGAGGGCAGGCTACCCTGCGAGCTTGCTGGTTACAAGCGAGGATTTTCTCTGTGGGAGGTCCTGTGGCGTGGGGATGTGATCTCCTGTCACCAGATTCTTGTCCGGTCCTGCACTTGGCAATTGCTTGTTCTTCATCTTTGCCTTGGCCATGTTGTAGTCACCGGAATCAAAGTATTTTTGCTGGAAGAAGGAAAGGAGTTGGGGTTACTTTTGGTTTGTAGAGCGTGGGGATGCAGCAGCTACAGGTACCTGGCCACAAATATGACCCTTGAAGGAGAAAAGCTGAGCAGGGGAGCGTGGTCCCACTTAAAAGGCCTTCAGCACCCACCTGCAAACGCTGGAGTGACTCAGACCTGCCCCTCAGCTGCTGACTCTGGGGTGCATTTGCTCCCTTTGACCCACCTCGGGGTGTTTACAGCCTGTGAGCTTTGGCCGCTCGGCACTTGCCGGGTCGGGACCGGGTCTGTCCTGCTGCTCTGCCCTCAGTGTGACAGGGACTCAGTCCAGAGGTCCCCAGGCAGCTGAAGAGGGGTGGAGGTTCAGCTACAGCAGCAACGCTGGGGGAACTTTGCTGTACAGTTTATTCCAGTTCGGTGAACAGAGGGGGTGGTGTAACACAGACTGGATTTTCTCCCCAAGGAGGCACCGAGGGCTTAGCTGGGCTGTCCAGGCTCCCAAGAACCAGAAAGACGCAGGGAAATGCCTGCGAAGATGTGGCCAGAGGACACTTCCCTGCTGTGGAGCACCACCAACCCAGGGTTCAAAGGGCATTCTGCTCCCTTATCACGCACATCCCCACAGGACTCTGCTCCTTCATGCCCTGCAGCAGCGTAGGAAAGGCCGACACCAAAACAGAGCTTGCACCGGTGCTGCAGACGGGGCCTTCGCTGGGCAAAAGTTGCTCTGAAGAGCCCAATTCTGCCCCAATGTGCTGTCAGGCCCCAGTCCAGACAAAAATAAACCCAACCCCTTCCCTCCTTCAGCACCAAGCCATTCAAACAACCCTCCTTCCTGCACTTGCTTCAGGAGCTGGGGGGTAACTCAACCGTCCCGGCGATGGCGTCGGCAGCGAGAGCGAGCGCACGCGGCGGCCGCTCGGGCCCCGGGGACGGCTGTCAGTGGGACCCGGGAGGGAAGCAGCAGGACAGAGCCAAGCCCCGTGCAGCGTGATGTGGAGACACCGTGTGCCCAGAGCTGGGGAAGTTCAGAGCCACCATCTGCCAGCAGCTCGGGGTGGAGGGGGGGGTTGTTTTCTGTACCAGTAAGAAGAGGCAACAGCAACAAGCCAAGCAGGCTCCAGATGGAAAGGGGATTGAATTATCTTTCCAGGGAGCACAGTCAGAGGGTTGGCTTTTTACGCTGGCGCCAGCAATGGACGCAGCCAGCTGACTCACTGGCATTCCCAGTGCCCTCTGCACCGGCCCAGAGCCAAAGCAAAGTGCAGACCAGAGAGAAAAGACTCCGGCCCACGGCGTCCCGCTGAACCCCAGGGAGCACAGCAGCAGGCAGCGGGAGATTTCAGCATTTTTTTCACCTCTAGACCCCACGTTTTGGGCCAGGGTGTGGAGGACAGAGCAGGATCCACTGCTGGGAGAGACATGCAGAGCAAAACCACCCGAGAGGCACCAGCTCTGGGGTTCTGAGCAGGCACAAGCCCTTCTCGTTTGAGCACCGTGGCCCTGACTGCTTTGGGCTTGTGGCCACTGGTCGCCACATCCAGCACAGGCACCGAGAGGCACTTGGCCTGCAGAGCCAACAGACTTTTTGGGCTGATTCCTCTGGCCTGGGTGAAGCTTGGCTGCCTGTGCCATTGAGGGAGGAGAAATAAATACCCCTTTCTGTAGTCTCTTCATGAGGAAGTCGGAGCCTCCAGGTTTCTGGCCTAGGTTGGGGTATTTGGCCTTCAGTTTTGCCTCTTCTGCTCTCTCAGGGGCAACGGTTTCCTTCTCTTGGATGTCCTGAAAAACAAAGAGAGGGCTGAAAAGACTTTTCAACCCCACAGAAACAAAACCCACAGGCGCCCGTGATGCTGTGAGATGACATTCAACAGCACATCCAAACCCCAGCACTCAGCTCGCTGGGCAAGGTGCACTCCCCTGGGACACTCCGGGGTGTGCTGAGAGCGTTACCTACGCCCTACCTGACAGGAACAGTTTCTATCTCCAGTATCTGCCTCTCCCTGTCTCCCTCCAAGGGGGAACCCACCATGGGCGCTCGCATCGACATCTGGCTTTGCAAACTGGGCTTAGGGCATCGCCTCAGATCGCTGCCAGATGAGCAGCGACTGGTGACGGCTCAGACCAGTGCTGCCCAGTACTGCCCAGTGCAATGGGCTGCAGCACAGCACTGCGGTGCTGGGAGGGCTTGGCCCGGCTGCACTGGAAGGAACCCTTCTGCCCCACAGCTCTCGGGAACGGCAAAGGGCACGGGTGGTTCGGCACGTGTTTCGCAGCCCCGGCAGTTTCAGGGTGTCCCAGGAAGCCACCCAGACATTCAAAGCCTGGGACACCTGGGGACAACTGCAAGAGGAGGTGCTAAGGCCCCGAGGGTCACCTGGCCCCTCCGCGGGAGCTCTGACACCCCCTGAACCCAGCCAAGTGACAGTGCCCAAAGAGGGGCTCCCAGGGAAGGGAGCAGGACCCGCTCCCCAAGTGACAGCCACTCTTCAGGGAAGAGCTGCGAGCCCAGGGGCAGCTGCTGCAGGCTGGAGCAGGGAGGAGGCAGGGTCCCGGCAGGGCCCAGAGAGCCTCTGGCTGGCCACCAGAGCAACTCTGACTGGAAGATGCTACCAGTGGCCACCTGGGGCTAAGGCGCCGCAGGAGCGCACGGTGCCATTTGACAGGACATTGGCAGGGGGTGGCTGTCACCACCGCTCCCTTTCCAGCGGGGTGGCTGCCGGCAGACTTGACAGGGGCAGCTCTGCTCCTGCCAGCCCAGCTTTACCCCATCTTTCCCCGGTGCTGAGGTCCCCAACCGCTCCCAGCCCAGCAGAGGTGAAACGCTCCCCACAAGAACCACGGTGAGATGCTGCCCCCGCAAGCCTCCGTTGCATCTGCGAGGCAGCAGAGCCCCTGTCGCTGAGCGGGGCCAGCAAGCTGGCAGGACGTAGCTGGCGCTCACACGGGTGGAGGCGAGTGGGATGGGAACCCCGGGCGCCGAGGCTCAGCCCGGTGACGCTGAGAGACACGCTCCTGTGCGTCTGGCTGCCGGGAGTTTCTTTGTCAGGTGGCTCAGAGCAGAGCTGGAGCCCTCAGGTTGGAAAGCGAGCTCTGCCCGCACTGCAGGAGGTTTCCAACGTGATTTGTCTACCGGCGCTGACCCGAGGGAACAGCTCTCTGTGGCCTGGCTGTGGTCCCGGGGGCCAGCACCACACAGGGGCTGTTGGAGCACGCGGCCACGGCTGCCGTGAGACGACTCCTCGGCTGGGTCTCAAAGATGGAGCAAACCCGAGTTGATGGGAGATCCCAACAGTCAAACCTGGAACAACTGGAGCCAGAAGCGGCGGTGTCGACGCGCAGGCTCCACGCGGGACCCCAAACTGCATGGGCTCCTCCTGACGGCCTCTTCCACGGGGGTCCCCAGGGGATCAGAGGAGGAAGCAAAGGCGGGAGAAGGCACTGGGAGCCTCATCGTGATCTCCAGCTTCCACACGCCGCGGTGCTTCGCCCCCACGCAGCCCGAAGGAGCCTGGCTCTCCTGACCCACCCCTGGGACAGCTCCAGGAACAGGGGCTGCAGCCAGCACAGGCCCCTCGGCCCCACTGCAGAGCCAGGCACCCCAACCCCAGATGGCTTGAGGCGGAGGGAATCTGGCAGCAGGAGCTGGTTTTGCCCCGCTCAGCCCTTCCCACAACCCTGCTCTCCTCGGTTCTTCACCTCCCACCTCTCCTTCCACCTCCACCCAGCTGCAAATCGCCACCGGCTCCCGTCACCCGGCTGCTCGGTCACCCCGCGGGCACCGCTTCTGCGGCAGCCGGCAGAGCCAACACCGGAGGCCGTAACGCCCACCAGCGGCTCCCACCCCCGGCCCACGGCGGGACACGACGTGGCCGCGGCTCTTCCTGCGCCCCGCGGCGGGTCCGGAGGAGGGGGGCGGATCTCGGGGGGTGATGCAGCAGCCGCTTGAGCCGCCTGGAGCCCTCACCCAGCCCCGCTGCAGCCGGACGCCCACTCGACCCCCCCGCACCCTCGGCGGCTCTGCCGGGGCAACCGAGGGGCCGCAGCCAGAGCTCGTCCCACTCAGCCCCGCCGCGGGAGGAGGAGCAACGGGATCGACGCCGCTTCCCGCGGAGAGGGGGGTGCGGCCCGGAGGGGAGCCCCTGTCCCCCGGCGGGACGGGACGGGACAGCCGGGCCCGGGCCCAGGGCACCCCCGTGCCCCCCCCCCAGTGCCCCCCACGCCGCCAAGCCCGAGCTGTCCCACCAGCCCTGCCGGAAGTCCAGCCCCCGCCAGCCCTACTACCAATGAGAGACCGGCGTTTAACGGACGGACAAGGGAAACGACCAATAGGCGTACGTGACCGAAAAATGACGTGTAATCGAGCCAATGGGAGCCGGCCGATCACACCCCAGGGCTCCCCACCTGTTTCTCCTGCCCGGTCTCCTCCGCGCGGGCGCCTGGACCGAGCGGGTCCGCCATGGCTGGGGGGGAGAAGGGGAGGCAGCTCCGCGCTCCCTCCGCGCTCCCTCCGGCCCCGCGCTCTGCTCCAAAATGGCCGCCGCCGCCCCCTACCGCCTCGGCTGCCTGACGGACAGGGGCGCTGCCCAATGGGCACAGGGAGGCGGTCACGGTGACATCATAACAGCCCAATCAGCGTCCGCAGCGGACGGGGGGGGGTTGGACCAGCCACTGGCCAATGGGAAGTCAAGCGGCGACCCGTGGGCGGGGCGAGGGGCAGGGCCAAGGGGCTCACGGGCTCCCGGGGGGGGGGGGGGGTCCGGCGAGCGCCGGGGGCTCCCGGGAGACACCCGGAGGCGACAAATGGAACCCAGCGCGACCGCAGCAGCGGCCCCAGGCCCGGGCGGGGCTGGGGGGGGGGAGCGCTCGCCCCCCTTCTTTCCGCCGACGGGAAACGGCAGCCGGGACCACCCCGCACCGTCACCGCAGCAGTGCCACCAGCACCCTGGGAGGGCAGCTGGACACCCCCCACGCAACAGATTCCAACACGCGGGACGCCCTCGAGCTGCAGAGAAACACATTTCATTGAACTACAGCTTTATAAAGTGGGGAAGAAGAAAAACTAAACCAAACGGGAAAAAAAAAACCCAACAAAATAATAATAAAAAATAACAATCACAGTTGACGTTTTCACGTTAAACAGAAAAGAGTGAGGGGGGCACCGCCTGGGCTGGGACGCCCCCCTCACCACCGCGGCTGGACACCCGGAACCTGCCGCTGGCCCCGGCCGGACACCCAACCCCGCGCTGCCCACCGGCCGAAGGGCCAGACCCGGGCACGGAAGAAGCAGCCACGGAACCGGTGCCCCAGGAGCGCGCGGGGAAGCGGGGGCTGCTCCACCGGCCCGTTTCTTGCCGGGGGTTTGGGGCCCGTACGAGCTGCTCGGTGTCCGCGGGCAGAGGCAGGGCCGGGTTCCGCCACCTCCCGTCTCTGCGCTGGCCCAGCTGAAGGAATCCCGTGGGCAAGGAGCGTTGGGAGGAGAGCGAAGAGCTGATGCCACCTCTGCCCGCAGGCAGCAGCCTTTGGAGAAGTGTGCGAGCTGCCCGAGCGGGTGGGCTCTCCTCCTCCCACCTCTGCCAGGTGGGGAGAGCAAAACCTCCTGGTTCCCCCACGCTGAGCCCACCTGCTGCTCCAGGAACTCGGTGCCCAAACAGGCCTGGGCTGGTGTTGAGGGGGTGAGGCTCCTCCCTCTGGTTTGGGGGCTGTTTAGGACTTATTGAATGCTGCCAGGACGGCCCAGATCATCTCTGCGCCCTTGGCTTTGGCAGCTTCCACCTCAGGATCCATATCGAGGAGGTCCTTGGTCCTGTTCATTGCCACATCATACTTGTCGTCCGCCAGGCTGGTGAAAACGTTCTCCAGCACGTCTGAGGAATGGGCCAGCACCAGGAGAGCCAGAGTCCTGCGGTCCATGCGGTGGGGGTCATTCACCCACCGCTCCAGCACGCTCTCCTGGAGCTTCTTCACTAAGCGCTGCTTCTCGGTGGCGTTGCTGACAGGGTGGGTGGTCATGTCGAAGAGCAGGAAGTTCTGCTTCTCCGTGGTGAGGATGCCTTTCTCCACCAGCGCCTTGGCGATGCGCTCACGCACGTTCCTCAGCTGATACTGCAGCTTGAAGGGGTTCCAGGTCTCCCCTGCAGGAGACAAGACCCCGTTCAACACCAGGCCAGCGATGGCTTTGCCACCCAACCTCAGCAGCCAGGCTGCTTCCAGCCCAGGACCATCTGTGCTCGCACAGGCGCCAGGCCCCACTGCAGGAACCCTCTTCCTCCCCTTGGCCTGACTGACCCACAGCGAGCAGCAGCCCAAAGCAGAACCCTTGGGAAAACTCCTTCTACCCAAGACCTTGGACACCAGACTCGGTGGAGGCTCAGCATGAAATAAAGAGGCACTGGGGGAGCAAGGTCCAAGCCTTTCACTAAGCTCTCAACAAGAAAAAGACTCAGAAGACCATTCTCCACCCCCACATCCAGCCTTCCCCCGTCCTGCTGTCAGTATCCTCCTCATCTCCGGTGAAGCAAGGGGATGGCCAAGCTGTGGCGAGGGGACAGGTGACAAGGACAGGCCCTGAGAGAGCTGGGGAGATGACATCTCTAGCTGGCCCTACCAGTGAGCAGCTCTATCCAGGTCTGCACTGTTTCTGGAGACTCCGTGGCCTTGATGTGCCGGAGGGTCTCATCCAGCAAGACGTCACCGGTCGGCGCGTCCGACTTCAAGAGCACCTGGAAGGACAGAGTGGAAACCAGGGCGTGAGGCTGGACCCAGCCCCACTGCCACCTTCTTCCTGAAGGGACGGCACCGTCCCCAGCTCAGGTCCTGAGGCATCTTCACCTTCCTCTCCAGCAGCCTCTTCTTCCTGATGGAGAGTGGCTCCAGGCGGATCCGGCCACGCAGAGCCAGCTCGATGAGGATGCCACCCCGCAGGCCTGAGGAGATGCAGTCGTTCCAGAAGGAGGTGTAACCCTGGAGAGAAGAGGGTGGACAGAGAGGGGCTGTTCCAGCCCGATGACCGCGGCACCACGGTGCAGCCCTTGGCTTTCAGGGCAGGGGGACAGCGGGGCTGGGAACTGGACAGGCACTGGTGTTTAGAGATGGGACCACAGGAAGGTCAGCCAAGCGGGACGCGACGTCACGAGGCCCTTATTTGCAGGTGGATGTCAACGCACCAGAAACTCTGCAGCCCGTCCCTAAACTTCCTTTTTGTTGCTGTTTTCTTTTGGAGGGAGTGGGAGTGGGAGGAGAGAACAGGCAGGTCCAGGCAAAGCGATTGAACAAACCCCCTTCCCAAGGAAACAAGGCTGAGAACACGCAGCCCCCCGCAGAGAAGTTTCTACAGCCCTTGCTGTGGGTGAAACTCATCCCCGTGTCTGTTCACAGGGTGCATCCAGACACTGGGGTTGCTCAGCTTCTGTAGCACAAGAGAACCATAAAAGAAATGAAAATCTTTATTTGCTTTCTTCATTTCCGTGTGAGGAAAGACAAAGGAACCTCTCATCCCTGCCCTGCTGATTTCTGGGTTGGGTTTTTTTTTTGCCCACGCCCTTCAGGAACAAGTTCTCCGGAGAAGGGTGTGGAGGTGACTGGAAGGTTCAATTCCCTGGGCTGGAAGGCATGTTGACCCAAGAAAATTTTAAGGAGTTGATGTTTTCAAACAAGTTGAAAGTTCCTGGGTTGATTCCAGCCTCTGGAATCGGACTGGCTGCAAATGCCAGGCTGGTGTGCAGCCAGTTTCTCCCAGATGGACAGACTGAGACTTCAGATCATGAAATGAGACTCTGAGCTCATTGGATTTGGCTAAAATTGTCTTGTTGGGTTTTGGTTTGGTTTGGTTTTTCCCCAATCATCAAACCATGAGTGAACAACAGAGCTGGGAAAAGCCCGACCCCAGGAGCCCAGCTCATGGCCAGGCGACTGCTGCCTCTGGTCTTCTTTTGG
>JANHGN010023198.1:0-18805 GCA_024605025.1 Megaceryle maxima | reverse complement strand
TGATCTCCATCTGGACTTTGAGCCATTGACCACTACCCTCTGGATGCAGCCATCCAGCCAATTCCTTATCCACTGAATGGTACACCCACCAAATCCATATCTCTCCAACCTGGTGAGTAGGATGTTGTGGGGGACCATGTCAAAGGCCTTGCAGAAGTCCAGATAGATCACATCCACTGTTGTACCTTATCCACTGATGCAGTCACTCTGTCACAGAAAGCCACTAATCAAAACTGTTCCAGCAGTGGATCCCTATAGAACCTTGCTTTTCTGGTAACATCCATGGGCTATATTCATAAATGCAATGACATACTTCAAAGCTTTGTACAGGAAGATCCGTGATTTGACTTGATTATGAGATTAGAGAAATAACAATGCCTCAGAGGCTATAAAATCAAAATGGAGAGGGAATGTGTTATTCTCAAGTGAAGTTTAATTAAATGAATGAATTGCAACACTATATACCAGGCAAGTCTGGCATAGTTTATAATTTTCATTCTCCTTCTGAGATTGGCTCCTGACTCAATATTTAAACTTTATTAAACTGCCTCATCTGTCTGAAATTGGTTTTTACATATTTGAAGTAAAGAAGTGTGTGCTTATCTTTTCTGATAGAAGCCTTTCAAATCTTCTATAGGTATGGGAAGTTCAATGTATGTTTTGCATATTAACCCTGAACATAGATGGCATTGCATCAAACTATGACATTCATTTTTGTGAACACACTGTAAAGGCATTGAAGTGCTTTTTATAACAGAGTATAACAGATAGCATCATATACATATTAGTCATACATTTCTTGTAATACTGTAATTAAAGAACATTTCTACACTATTACCAACTTAATATTCCAGTTGATATTTTAGTTCATTCTAGACCTGAGTGATGTCTTACCACAAAGCTAAAAACACGGTTTTCTATCCACAAATAAAATTGCTTTGTTGCCTTCCATAAACAAAGTCTAAAAGTACTGACTTGCTTAAATTTCTTCACAACTTAGCTAATCAAGTGAATGGCAAAAGCTTGTATACTTGCAGAAATACTACCTCTAGGACATATTCTATATTGTTTGTCAGTGCTTTTCCACTGTTGTCACCCTTGCAAAAGCACTTCATTATTGTGCTGAATTAAATTATTTTCTCATAATCATTTTATATATTCATGCTCTATACACTATAACAAATTGCATTGATACATTTAAATAATCCCAAATGTGAGCATCTGATAAAGTACATTGAATTCAAAATTATCTCAGACAAGGCACAGGAGGTGAGTTATGGATACTTTTCTTTCTTCTAGTACAAAAGCTTGTTGTAGAAGTGAAATCCTGACCCTTTTAAGTCACTGGCAAAACTTATTTCGGCTTTTGTAGAGTAGCATCCATATATATTCAAAATACTGCATGAAGTCCACATCAAGAATATTATTTTCATGTTTAATAGTTTCCTTGTCTTTCCACTTGCTTCAGCAGGTAATCTGAAACGCTATGTAGCTGTATTCATGATAATATTACCTAAAGACATTTCATGTTAGCTGACATTTTAGAAAACTGCTTTCAGTTATTAGAATTTGAAAACCACAGCAGAGAAAGAAGCATGATTTACCTATTATCACCTTGTCATTTATAATTTTGTTTATGATCGTAACAATATTATGTCTCTATAAGATACACAAGTGAAACAAAAGATATCAGGCCAGAAGTTTAATTCAGCATATTTTGAAGCCCACAGTTTCATTATTCCAAGCAGTCATGGTCTAAGGCCCCAGCAGCAGGAAGTTTATTTCTATTACAAAGAAAAACTAACCAGGTCATGGGTTGTTTAGTCCTGTTTCTTTTGGCCTAATTTTGCACACCTATCAAGACTAGATGTAACTTTCATCAGGATGGGAAGGACAGAGAGCAGTCCAGGGCTGGGGGTAACACCTGGGGGTGCTGCTAAGATGTCAGGCACAGATGTCCCTTAGGGAGGTCGATACAGTTGTTCAGTAGGTTAATAAAATTTTTCTTTGTAGTGGAATTCCAACTATCAGTACAGCCATATAAGTGCAGATATTTGGAGTGAAATTTTGAACCAGTTTGTCCTGGTTTCTCTGGGACAATGTCATAGGCCTGACATGGTCTACAGGCCATTAAGCAGTTTGGAGTCAGACAGGGCAGCTGTCCTGAGTTGGTGCACAAGTGTATCCCATCCCATAAATGCTACACAGTATAAAGGGGGAAATCTTAGAGATGGTGTTGCTCAGACTTCTGACTTTGCTCCTTTTCTTGAGGAATTATTTCCTGTTTATTATGACCACTGTACATTTGCTAGGCTGAGTATAACTTTGTTTAATTTATATTGGTATTAGTTTGGTTGTTTCATTAAATCTGTTTTTATCTCAGCTTGTGAGTCTCTTCTCCTAAACACCTTTCTTGGTCTTGGAGTGGTCATTGTGTTATAGAGCAAGGGCTATAGTTTAGCCCCTGATATGGGCTAAATAGAGACAGACCTGAAGGTGGTAGCAAACATCTCAAAAAGTACTCAGGCATTACTGTTGGCTATCTGTCTTCATGGTGATGTGATCTGTTCTGAGGCAAATGCTACAAACCGAAAACTTAGTGAACTTGGTAAACACATTTTTATCCGTGTATTTCATTGGAATGAAGGCAGCCCACACTGAGTATTCTGCTAATAAATGATGCTTCTGCCAGTAAAGTATAGTCAAAAGAGAAACTAAGCATTCTAATCACCTGAATTAGGTAAAGAAAAGTCATTGATGTTTAGTGGTATGAGGAAAATGGAGAGATTAAGTCGGCGAATAAAGTAACATTCATTGTCCAAACCTGCATGAGATGTTAAATGCAAATACACAGCATTCCATAATCTACTTCTGTGTTGTTCAGTTGGAAATTTGAATCTATACTGACTTCACCAACCTACAAAACATAGGGGAGTTCTGTTTGCAAAAACACTAAAATGTGATTTATAGAAATTATGGCTTCCTGTTCCTTGCAGAACTGGAACTTTTGAACATTACTTTAAGCAAATTAAATTTCAATTCTGTCATGGTTTAGTATCAGGGCAGACCCTTAGACCTATATATAACAGATGCTCTCAACTCCCCTCCCTACAAGGGGGAAGAGAAAGGGAATAAAGGAGAGAGAATTAGCAATTAGAGAAAAATGAAACTAGAACAGCTTTAATGAAAATTCAGATAATGAAAAAAATAGAATTCATACAAATATATACAAAACCAGTATAGAACTCAATCCCCCTGATGGTGATTACATCACTGTCACCACCGATGCTGTGGAGCAGGCACCAGGGGAGTCCCAGACTGGGCCCCGCAGCAGATAGGAGCTGTGTTCAGGAGCTGATTCTGGTACTGGATTCAGGAACACACCGATTGAGATCAAAGGCATAATGGACAGAGTCCTCCTCAGATGCTCCAAGGAAGGAACTGAAAGAGGATCTGAGTTAAGCGAAGCAAAGTTGGCAAAGCAGTCCAAGAGGGAAGAAGAGCCACAGACCCTCCATATCCCTCAGCTCTGCACTGAATATGATGTATATGGGCTGGAATACCTTGTTGGTCAGTTTAGGGTCACCTACGCTGTCCGCTTCTCCCTGCAGGTGTGGCCTTTCACTTTCCTGCACCCCCCAGTGTGGTACACAAGATCCAGCAGTGGTCTTGGTCTGCATACCAGTCCTTGGTAGTAACTCTAAACATGATGTGTTATTACTGCCAGCAGCAGACATGTGAAAACAGGCTGCTAACTTCAGAAAGTGCAATTAGTTAGAACTGACTTGAAAAGTAAAATCACTGAACAGAGTTAGTTCTGTTCTCATTCAAAATGGGACACACTCCTTTATTTATTTATTTTTTTAAATCATTTTACTGATGTCTCTATCTCTAGTTTTACCCTAATCATAACATTGGATGTAATAATTTTTCAATATATTTTTATGTGACTTTACAGAAGTTAAAATGAACTCTACAGTTCTAGAACAATAATTACTTTAAGATCTTCAGAAAGCATGAACAGCTGAACACTATGAATTTCAATGTGTCCATTCATATCTTTCATGTATAATAAATCCAGACTGTAGGGAATAAATCTGATGGCCTGTTGTTTCTTGTGACTCAATTGTTTTTCCTTTTCCACTCCAGACAACAGTTATGCAAAATATATCAACCATGACCTGCAGGAAGACAGAAGAACTCTCATACTTTTCCTTAGAGTCAGAAATCCTTGGCAGTTTTCCAACATGGGTTAATGCCTGGCTTATTGAACTTCTATCAGAATTGTATCAAAAAGGACATTGCAAACCTTAGAATTCATCCATCCTAAGAGCAAACCACTTTTTAAATAGATTTCATTGGACGATGAAAGCTGTCCAGGCTTCCTACAGATTTATACTAAAATATCTTACTTTTCCTACCAAATCCCTCAAAGAGTATCTCTGGGTTCTGAAATAGCTAATCCCTCTTCAACATAAACTCATAATGGTTTCAGTTGGAAGGAAACTCTAAAGGTCCTCCAGCCCAACACCCCAGCAGTAAGCAGGGACATTTTTAACTAGATCAGATTGCTCAGAGCCCCATTAAGCCTGAACTTAAATGTCTCCAGGGATGGAGCCTCCATCACCTCCCTGGGCAGCCTGTTCCAGTGTTCCACCTCGCTCATAGTAATGAATTTCTTCCTCATGTCCATTCTAAATCTACTCTTCTCTAGTTTAACACCACTGTCCCTTATACTGGTGCTGCTGGTGGACAGGCAGCTGAACATGAGCCAACAGTGTGCTCAGGTGGATAAGACAGCCAAAGGCATCTTGGCTTGTATCAAAACCAGTGTGTCCAGCAGGAGTAAAGTGATCATGCCCCTGTACTCGCCACTGGTAAGGCCACAGCTTGAGTACTGTGTTCAGTTTTGGGTGCCACAGTATAAAAAAGACATTGAGTTGATGGAGCAAGTTCAGAGAAGGGCAATGGAACTGGAGAAGGGTTTGGGGAAAATGTCTTATGAGGAGCGCCTGAAGGATCTAGGCTTGTTTAGTCTAGAGAAGAAGAGGCTGAGACACCTTATTGCTTTCCACAACTACCTGAAGGGAGGTTGTAGTGAGGTGTGTTGGTCTCTTCTCCATGTAACTAGTGATAGGACAAGAGGAAATGGGCTTAAATTGTGCCAGGGGAGTTTTAGGTTGGATAATAGGAAAAATTTCTATACTCAGAGAGTGGTTAGGCATTGGAACAGGCTGACCAGTGAGGTGGTGAACTGAGAACTTGAATGGAAAGGGTAAGTCTTGAACAACTGAGGCAGGGACTTACTGAATTGCCTAAACATAGATATCAAATACTGCTATTTAAGATATTTGGTCTCTGGATGTTGTTTCCCGATCATGGTCTTTTTCAGTTCCGTATTGTACTGTAAACTCCATGAAGATATTTTTGAATCTGAATGGATTCCAGTGGAATGGAACTTCTGAATTTGGGTATACATCTATAGAGAGAATTTGGCATGTTGTCATGAATAAAAAAAAAAAATCCTCAGAGTTCATTTGCCTTAAAACACAGATATATTCTATGTGCATGTCAGTAAAACATGCACATTTTTAATTTCTTGCTTTGTACTTGAAAACAGATTTTTTGGATTAAAAAAGATTTCTTCCACTTTTAATAAAGGCTTTTTCTGAAACCATTTGAAGTCCATGGAAAGACTCCAAAATTACTTTTTCTTTGAACCAAGCCTTAAACTACATTGCTCATGTGTCTTTGACCATTATATCCTACTCTTTGTGAACACTTCAATCTCTAAGGAAGTAATTTTTCACTGTTCTTTGTAATGTTAATTACAATCAATATTAAGTTATATTCCATACATGCAAGTTTTTCCTGAAGAGATACAAAGAAGTAACAAGTATTCATGACAGTTGACACTATCTCTGAAAACCATATTGATTACTAGAAAAGACAAATATTAATTTATTAAATTTAAAATTAAAAAAAAAACCTCTTGAAGTGAAATATAATGTTTCATACAGACACTTAATATAAGCAGAAATTATTTTTCCTTCATGGAAAATTAAGGTCTCTTTTATTTCTTCCTATTAGTATTTCAGTTGAAAGCATTACCAGTCATTTCCTTCTTAATGGACATATAAAAATATAAAAATAGCATAGCCTTTAAGTACTGTGGGGTTGTTTTTAGTGTTTTGTTTTTTTGTGTTTTGTTTTGTTTTTGTTTTTGGTTGTTGTTGTTGTTGTTGTTTGTTTGTTTGTTTTGGGGGGGTCATTTGTTTTGGTTTTTGTTTGGGGTTTTTTTGTGATTGGTTTGGTTTGTTGGTTTTTGATTTTCTTTTTTGGTAAGCAAAACAGGTCTTTTATATTAGGAACCTTGATAAAGTCTCTAAATAGGAGTGGCACAAATGGTAAACCAGTCAAATGACTTGTTTCCATTCAGTAAATATACATTGATTTTTATACTGTCTTATATTTACACCCAGGAGGGTCTTTAGCACTTTTTGCTGATATTCACATTAGGGAGGAAAATTCATGAGTACAGTGCACAGATTCAGGAACCCTTTTTTAGGCTAACAAACAGTGCCATATTTCCTGACATTGTGTGGTTCTGAAAAAAACTTTGTTCTGGAAAGAATGGCTTTTTGCAATCCTGCTTTATTTCTACATAATATTAAACATAGCATAATTGTCCTGGAATTATCTGGTCTAACTTATGATGTCTTACCTATATTTTCAAAACTTGTCTTCTTAGCTTCATATCTTCAACTGCAATTCAGAAATGCTGTTTGTGTTTTTTTAGTAATCTTTATATTATCTCCTTTGTGAGGGAGAGAGAAGACGTGCTGGTTTTTTGGTAACAGTCAAAAATACATCTAACAAAAATGAATGGTTACCTCAGAAAGAAATACCTCTTTCCATAAATTACAGAAAAATATAACAAATTATTTCATAAAGACTTTAATTATCTAAAGATTATAATATATAATCTATAATAATAATATATTATAATTGTATCTTCTTTTGATGGGAGCATATGAGAGTTGTTTGATGGATTAAAGTATATGTTTGAGAAAGTTTAAATTAGCACTGTCTTAGCAATGCTGTCTTGGAGGTGGTCCCTGGATCAAAGTATCCACTGAATGAAGCCTACACATTGTTTTGGAGAAAGGTAGCTAAAGCACCAATCTAGGCAGTAAGTTAACAATTAAGTAACAGGAATGATCACAGTACGGTGTACTTTTTACTTTTACCCTGATATTGAGAAACTCGTTATGCTCTATTTTTGTCTGTATCTCTATACTACTCATAATAGTACCGGTACAAAAGTTTCAGAACATTAAAATTATATACTTTTTGCTTTATCATAATTGCAAGATAATTACTGTTACTGACTGCACAAAATGCAGTCACTAATATAAATAGTTCAGAACTAATGCTGGTTGACACAAATTGGTATGGATACAAAGACCAGCAAGAACTTAGCTGCCAAAACCAGCAGATTAGTGTGTTCCGCCTTTTTGTCAGTGGAAACATATTCAGGTTTTCCAAGTCCAGCTGGGAATTACACTAAATGTCATGTAGTTGAATACTGAGATTTTTATCTCTCCTTTAAATGGTTGGAATTGGCCAATTTGTTGAAAAGATTTTAGATGGATGCTGATAGAAGAAAAAGGGGTCTCATGAGATGGTCACTAGCTCAAAATACAGATTTTGACTATTCACAATAAAGGGAGCAAAAGACATTTAGTTAATTTAGTTTAAAATGAGATTATTTTATCTATGTCTTATTAAGATAATGTATATATACAAATTAAGTTCAGCTTTCTCTCTAAATTTTCATACCTGAACTATGTCTATCCTGCTGATTCTTTCTGTCCAATAGATTCACTCCATAGACAAATGTAACTTGATATATTGCATCATAATCTTCTATTTGCTACCTGTTTTAAAATATTCTTAAAGAATGTTTTCTATTTATTGTACTAATTTGATGTAAGCTGGGTTCTTAAAGACATCTTCAGATCATTTCTGGCTATAGGATGTTTCTTATATAAGAAGGAATAATTTTAATTCTTTCAGCTATAATTTTGTCTAAATTTGAAAAAGTATTTTCTTGAAGAAAAAAAAAATTAACTATACAGGAATATAATTCCTTATAGAAAATTACTTTTGTATTCAATCATCTTTTCTGACTTGCCACTACTGCACTATAACTCTATTTTTTTTTCTATCATCTTTGTCTTTATTTGAATTTAAATGCTTTGTGATAGACAATATATGCTTGCAGATGCTTTTATGTGTGTGACTGTTTACACAGGACATTATCAGTTTATGGGACCATGTTGGTTTATGTTCTTTTAACAAAGCTTGTCTTCTTAAATAGTTTTACTAGTTATGACAAGGAAAGAAGGAAGGAAGGGATGGAAGGGAAGAAGAGAGGAAGAGGGAAAGGGAAAGATAGAAGGAAGGAAAAGAAGGAGCCTTTTATTGTCTCTTTTATGACTTTATTTTGTGGCATTTAAGTACATTTGACATGCTTAAGTGATTTACTATACAGAAACTTATAAATTCCTTTTTTTATATTTCAGACTAATAATAGTTACAAAGTACTTTCTAGATGCTGTAGAAGGGTTGAAAAGTCACTGCTGAATAAGCAATAATTTCATTCCCTAGATCCAGTTTTGAGATGCCAGAGATTTTCATGAACACATGTACAAAATAAAAGCCATTAATTAAAGTTTTGAAACTGACTGGATTTTGGAATGGTAGTATTATTCTTGTTCCACAAACAGTGACACTGAGAATGATCATTATACCTCTCTTCTACCTTAGCTCATAGGAATAAACCAAACCATTCACAGTCTCGCTTTGGTTTGTTGGTTTGTTGTTTTCTCTTCTTTTCTTTCTCACTCTGCCCCCATCCTGTCCTCCCCCATCCCCCCTCCCCTTTTCTATTCTCTTTTTCATATTACCAATTTCACTTTCACTGTATTTTTATTTCATGACTCATTCTTCCCCCAACCTTATGTCCTTGTTCTGCTATGTGTGTACTTTCACCTAATATCCCCATTAGGAAAAAAATCACTAAGAAAGGCAAGACAAATCAAAGAGGGGAAAAACAAAAGCGCAATTAAAATAAAAAAAAAAGAGATGTGGTAATATTAATGAAAATGTTAACCAGGCAGACAGAACTGACATGTTTTGGGGTTTTTTTGATATTGATCTTCTTCTTTCCTTTTTCATTTGATGAGTATTTAACATAGCTTTCCTTAGGCAGCTTTTCCCAGACACATTCAGAATCACCTCTGCAAAATCTATTCATTCTTTTGTTTTTGGTTTGTTTTTTTTTTCCCTGATGAGATTAGCATCTTTGGTATTTAAAGAAGAATTGCCCTTCACTTCCAACACCCCTAGCTCCTTGTGGTAATTTACCCAGTTTACTTGTCTTTCGTTTGAAGTCAAGTTATCTGCATTAAACTGCATCTGGCGCAACTCCAATGTGAGAACATGTAACAAGGCAAGGGACAGAATGTTTCAGCTGGGGAAGTGCATATTCTTCAGTTGCTACATGGCAGCAGAGCTTCTTTTTCTTACCACTGCTGCTGAACTTCATTCATTCAGTTAAGGAGCTGGAAAGAGTCTGTGGAATTTGCAGTGGATTTACTAGTCCCATAAGCAGGCTATGGAAGCTGTGCAGTTTTAGTCACCCTGAATTCCCCTGGTAAATCCATATATGTCTACTTACGCTATTCTTAACTCAGTCTTTTACCTGTGTATATGTCCTGGTATGGGTGAGAACAGAACTAATTCTGTTCAGTAATATTAATTTTCAAGTCAGTTCTTCTAACAAACTGCACTTTCTGAAGTTAGCAGCCTGTTTTCACAGACAGTGTCTGCTCCCAGCAGTGATAACACCCCATGTTTAGAGTTATTACCAAGGATGCAGACCAAGGCCACTGCTGGATTGACCACATTGATGGGTGCAGGAAAGTGAAAGGCCACACCTGAAGGGAGGAGCGGACAGCGTAGGTGACCCTAAACTGACCAACAACGTATTCCAGCCCATATACAACATATTTGAATATAAAGCAGAGGGATTTGGATGGTCTATAGGTCATTCACTCTCTCTCTGGCAGTTCCTGGGCTCTTGGACCTCTTTGACAGCTTTGCTTCGCTTAACTCAGATCCTCTTTCAGTTCCTTCCTTGGAGCATCTGAGGAGGACTCTGTTCATTCTGCCTTCAATCCCAATCGGTATGTTCCTGAATCCGGTACCAGAATCCAGCTCCTGAACACAGCTCCCATCTGCTGCGGGGCCCAGTCTGGGACTCCCCTGGTGCCTGCTCCACAGCATCGGTGGTGACGGTGATGTCATCACCATCAGGGGGGTTGAGTTCGATACTGGCTTTGTATATATTTGTATATATTCAATTTTTATTATTATTATTTTCATTTTCATTAAAGCCGTTCTAATTTCCTTTTCTAATCACTAATTCTCTCTCCTTTATTCCCTTTCTCTTCTCCCTTGTGTAGGTATGGGGGTTAACAGAGAGCATCTGTTATTGGTCTAAGGGGCCGCCCTGACCCTAAACCATGACAGCATGTAAGATGAGAGCTGTCCATGTTAAGGAATGTGTTTTTTTGTAGTGTACATAAACTAGATCTATATGAGCTAGGGGGTATATCAGAAGAAGCCTAAAGAAAAGCACATGGAGTTCTGCATGGGTAGATCTAGTCTGCTTCTCATCTGGGATTTGTAGTCATATTCAGGTCTATTAAAGTTACAGAACCATGGGTCACTGGATATGGGTCATATTGCAGGTATATCAAACGTCATATCTTCTTCTAATGCCAAAATGTGCTATCCCTGAAACTAACATCACACACATCACTGGTTTCTACTCACGAGTCAATCCATGGACCCAAATAATAGAAAACTGCGAAGATGGAGGTAATTTGTAGGGAGGTAAAAGTTATCAAGAAAATCAATACATTTGTTCTTTGTTGGCCAGTAAAACCAGCCTGACTCGTTTCATATAAAAATCCTCCAATTGACCTACTCCAGCATAATTTATGCTTGACAGACTGTATTTTTATGCTTCAATTTATAGTCTTTGTCCTGTCTCTGTATTAAGAAGCATAGCATCTGCACCTGATAGAGTGGTCAGCAGAATGTAAATTAGTGTGATATTACAGATTTTTTCGGTCATTTATATATGTTGATAACATATTATATTCATTTAAATATGATTCTGCATTTTTTTTCTATCTGTCCATATATTGGTGAACTTATATCTCTTTTTCTTTGCTCCTGAAATTTCTTTCTGTATTTTATTCCTCGTATTTCCCATTTAAGTCCAGGTTATTTTTTGCCATATTCTTAATTTTGAATCTTTTATTTTATTTTTTTTTTAAGTATCTTTCTTTCTTCCATTACCTTATCTTATTCAGCTACATCAAAGCAAGTTATAGATATGAAGATAGGATTTAGACTTCTGTTATATTTGGTCCTCTCTAATCTTATTTCTGCAAGGAAGGTAGTGTTCTATGACAGAAGGAGAATTTTAAAATAAAAGTGGTAAGTGTCAGAGAAGGAACATGAGGACCAAAAGAGAAGTGGAAAGAGAACTACTGCAAAACCAGGGTTTTCTTATTTTCTTTGTTTATCATGATCCCATTTGTACATTGAATGTTTATAAAATGTGTCAGATGTTCTATTTTATAATCATTGGCCAACTAGAAGACACCACAGTTTTGGACAACCTCCATATTTGATTCAGTGTTTGCTGCCACACAGTTATTTGGCATGTGTGTAATTGCATACTGTTTCATATTTAAGGAGTGGGAGTCGTATGGGCCTCTGATGCTCACCCATAAGTTGATAAAGAAAAATGATGATAACAGTGTTAGATGTAAGACATAAATTTATTATTTTAGTCTTGATGTTCCTTTACATTTAATCTCACTTTTTGAGAAGCAGTTAGTTTGCTTAAATTTGGTCAAGAAGTTTTGACTCACATCAAAAAAGTCCTTGTTGTCTGTAGATTTTTAAGGTTAGAATATATGTCCAAAGCACAGTTTGACTCTATACTATGGGACAGGAATGATCTGTCATATAATCCACGTTCATGATTCCTTGAGAACATACCCTGCTTCCATGAGAGTACAAGACTTCCATTGATGTAATTTCTAGTCATTGACTGCCTTTCTAAAGGAAAAAAAAAAGTGTATGAGCAGAGAAAGAGTGACAGTGCACGTTGATACTGTAAGGAGGATGACCAAAAGTTGAGAAGTGAGGGAAGCTCTAGGGACCACACTTCCTCGGAGGGCATGACATGCCCAGAACACTCCTCTTGAAACACAGCTCTCATGGCACCCTATGCAGAGATCCCATGCACGGTGTAAAGTCAAACATTGTGGAAAAGAGTGACAGAATTTGTTGTCAGTGTTTTTTTTTTTAAAACATGTTTTACTCTTAAAATTCTCTATACACTGTATGTTTTGTTACAAAGATTCAGGAGACAATAAACTGTTCAGTGAATCAGTAAGGAAATATTTAAAGAGTTGTGTCTCTTGGTTGATTGATTTTTCCACTGAGTTAAACAAAGATGGTTTATGGTTGTTTTTTTTTTCCTCTGCATATACATATGAACATGTCTTCAGATGTTTACAAGGTAGGTGTGTAGATGTGAGTCAGTAAAGAGTTAGGAGAACAATTTTGTTATCTAAACAAGTACATGTTAAATGCCTTTTAAGATACTGTAGAACATCTGAATTGCACATAAGGAAACAGAATCAAGTTCTTCCGCAGGATAAAAAAAATAGCAGATTAACATTTGCACTGATATCTATACTATCTCTTTCCTATCAGCTGAATTAAGCTGAAAGTGAACCAAATACAATCTCGAAGATAAAAATATCACTGGAAAAGGGGTTTTCATGGCAAGTCAGAATGAAGGCTAAGGTACTCGTTGGGGAGATAGTATACAAATTAGTTCAAATGTAGTCAAATTGAAAAGAGGAACATACACATTTTGAAATGTTTTATTACTATCAAAGTACACTTTCCCCTTCCTTCTGTCCAAGATACCTGCTACTGCTTTCAGAATATGATGGTAGGTGGAAAGAAGGACCAAAGAAGACATTTTGCATTGATGTTTACAGTTTGCTGACTAATACAATCCTCCATATCAGATGATTTATTGATAGTAAATCTGGTTAGAATTAAAAGGGAAAACAAAACAGAACAAAAAACAAACAAACAAAAAACCAAAACAAAACAAAACAAAACACACAAAAAGACCCCACCCACACCACAAACAAACAAAAAACCAAAACAAATAAAAACCAACCAAACAAAAAAACAACAAACCAAATCAACCAACCAACCAAAACAAAAAAAAAACCCCACAAAGTTCCTTAGTATAGGAGTGCTAAAAAAGTATACATTTATAATAGTATAAACATTTGGATAAGTTCAAATATTTTGTCTGGCTAAAATAGAAAGATTATATTGCTTCTTCCTTTCATGCAGACTTTTATTCAGCCTAAGGAATAATAAGTAGATTGATAGCATGTAAAATAAAATAAAGTGTGTAAAGGAAATTTTCAATTACATAATACAATGTATAAAGTGAACATTTTATGATTTTAGGATCTGTATTAAAGTATTGCAGATGATGGATAACGCTGAAGGAATAGCTTTAGTGAAGTTATAGCTTGCTTCTAAAAACTAAAGAAATGCTAAAATTGGCATTTTAATATGTTGGAAAAAGAAGACCGTTTAACCTAGTAAGTTTTTTTCTTCCAGTACACACTGAAGATTTTTTGAAAAAGAATACAAGCCAGCAGGTAGTCTACAAGTAGTATACCTCTTGATATTGCATCCTAGACTCCAGCAGTCTCAGCATCTGGGATTTCCCCAGCTTGAGAATCCATATTTTGACTTTCTTTGCTTGAAAATATTTTCATTCACTTGGCCCTACAGTAATGACTAGATCACTAAAGATTCAATAAGTAAAATGACATAAAAATTCCTTGGAATTTAGGTTGTAAGAAGAAACATTTTAACAATTATATTGGTGTAAGATTATATTTGTCCTTACAAGCAGTTTTATTTGTGTCCTTAGACTGTCACAGTGTTACTCTCATGATCACTTTTATTTGAGACTCTTATATAGACCTTGGAGACTTGAAATCAGGACCACACTCCTTATGAGCATGTAAGAATTACCTAATACACACTTTATTAAGTTAAGCATTAATATGATTGCTATCCTTGGTGCAATTATCAGAAAATCTCAGCTGACTGGGCTAAGCCACTGCTATTTATCCTGAATTCAGTGATCTCACTTCCGAGTTCTTTCTTTTTATTTACTTGTCTTGTTTGACTTGGCACTTTTATGCTGCCTTGCTTACAGAATATTAAAATAAGAGTTTTTAGGGCTCATTAACTTCTTGCAGCAAAATAAGGCCCTGTGTCACAGTGGCTATTATAATATTATTAATGTGCTATGGATGGTAATTATTTCTGTGACAAAAACTGTTCACAGCAGCACAAGATTTTACAGTATCACGTAAAGAGAGAAGGAAATACATTTTTAGACATTGAGTAAAAGATTCTTTCCTGACCTCTACGCAACAAACAAGATTGTTACAATGGAAAAGATTATTTCACAATACAATGAGAAAGGAGGTAATATTGAAGATTTTGCTAGCTGTGTTAATGGTTTACAAGTGTTTTGACAGCTTATGAAAAGGATGAGGCATAGGTAAAGCATGTTACAGGTGATTAAGAAACATGCCGGAGTAACATGGTCTGAGTACAACTGAGAATGGATATATTCTAAAAAAGCTCAAAACCAGTACTGACAGAGCTTCAAACAACTGAACTAGTACATTGCATAACTCTAGAGTACTACTGCATTGTACCAGGTAGGCCATAATATGCATATTATCCCTATTGAAGATCTAAAACTGGACAGAACTGACTGTCAGAAATTAGTCATCCAACATCAGCTTTTAGCGTTAAAAATTAGGTATTTGCATTTTCATACACAAATGCTTTAAACCTCATAGAAAAGGTAGTAGTATTCCTTAAAAAGACAGTAACAGTTCACAGCAGAGTCCATATTGATTTTTGCATTTCAGGCAGGGTTTTCTGACTGGATACAGCTGACTTATGACCCTGAAGCCTAGCAGTTTAATATACAGCTTGCCATGAGGCAAGATTCAAAAAAGCAGGATCTTTTAATCATATGTTAGTGTCAGAAATGTCACATGTACCGTGTCTACCCTATATGGCCTACCCCAATTCAGTGTGACATGAAAATGTTCTATACTCATTTTAAGGGAAAACATCCAAGCAGATCTGTCCCAGTACTGCAGACAGTGTAAACATTGACATACTAGCCCAAAGGAATGCAAAAAATTCTTACAATAAATCTATGGAAATAATGAGAACTCTGTGGATTCCCATAGAAATTTATTTCAGATACAGTAAAAGCTCATCAAACCAAATAATTTCCAGTTGAAAACTTTGCAGGTTGACAAGCCAGAATGTTGAAGAAAAACAGTTTGATGTGAATTTTCCATTTTAGGAGAAATTATAAGTAGGAATATTGTGGATTTCTCTGGCAGAAAGAAAATTTTTCCTGTTTAACCATATATCTCTAATACTTGCTAAAAAAATTGTGAATCCTTTGACTTTAAATGTGTAGTAAATCAGGACAAAAAGGATGATAATGCTCAAGCAGAGGTGACTGTGAAAAGAACTGAACACATTAATTTGTAAAATGTGGTCAAGAGACATCTGTAGTTGGACATCATGAGTTAATCAAACTGAAGAATAAAAATGTAGGCTACATATGTCCTAAAGTGGGTATCTATGAGTTAGACATCTGCATCTGAACAAATCACCATGATTCTCATTTATAATCCTAATTCTGGACACTTATCAGAAAGCAATTTTTATTATCCAAATTCAAGTGACTTCCACAAAAAAAACCCATAAACTATCATCAATAAAAACCAAACCAACAAACAAAACCCCCCACCCCCTCCCAAAAACCAAACAAACCCAAACCCAAAACAACAAACACCTTTAGAAAAGCATTTGTTTGTACTGTTTTATTTAAGGTTTGATCCTGAGAATGTCTCTTCTGTTGTGCATGTATCTTAATGATCCTTTTGACCCTATTTCTATTGAACATCTCTCTGTTCACATTTCAAAAGCCTAATTATTACCATCCAGTTGACACTGCCATAAGTTAAAGGTCAACAGATTGTTAAGTATGACCTACAGTTTGTCAGGAAAAGGTAATGGAAAGAGGAATACAACAGCAGGCATGTTCCAAAAGCCAAAAATAAGCTGGAAGGTGACTTACAATCTTTTACATTTATTTTAAAATCTTGTTAACCCTAAAGTTACACATGGAAGCCAACAAGAAACTAAAGTTGAATTTATGGCCATTCAATTTATTGTTTATATATATAATTTAAATGTTCATATGCACATATGAGTTATTTTAAAACCACAAAAAATTGCAATAACAAATTCTTTTCTGTCAAGAATCGTATGGTATCAGACCTTCCTTCTTTCAATAATATTATACTTAGATGATACATTCACTAAGAAATGATATTTCTAATATTGTTTTGTTCTTTAATATTTCTTCAGAACCCTCCTTACTAAGATCCTGCATGTTCACTGTAGTGCTAGAAAAATTATCTTCTTATCATTTACAGAAAAGCAGTATTTGGGCTGAGTTTTTTAAAGGATGAATAGAACAAATGATGAGTCACTTTACAATGAATGGTGTACAGCAGAACAGAAAAAGAAATAAAGACTTATTTTTATTTTTTTATGTCTATAAATTTTGTGCCAAGTACTCCACTTTGCCTATTGCTATTAAAGGTTATTCTATATCTAACTATAAGGCTAAGTAATTATCCAAGAATTTCTGCACATCTCATAATACTGGTCAGAATATCATCCATTATCTTTCAGTACTGATGTTTGCTTGCTGAGATATAAGATGAATGGTTTTCACTACTGAGCAAAAAATAGGTTTTATTTTCATTTTACTTTGGCTGATGAAAAAACAAAAAAAAAAGATAAAGGGTAGTTTAGAAATAAAGATCATAATGGCAATTCTAAGAACCAGTCTTCAGTCTTGAACTAACTAAATTGCTAATTCACAAGAAAAAAACATCATTCCTGATATTAAAATGCAGCTATCCCTTGTATCATCCCTGTTTACCTAGATGACTCTTTTTTTCAATTATATTTTTCCTGTAGGCATGTCACTTTCAATGATTCTTGTTTCTTCTGTTCAGTGTTATCAGGGCAGTCTTATGATCATCTCTACATTTTTTCAATTATTCATATAAAAATCTAAAACAAAAGAAAAATTTTTATCAAGCACCAGCTATCCTTCTGTTCATGTCTTTGTTTATTTCTGCCAAGGTTACAATATATTATATATCTCAGCTGTATGAAGTAAAAGAGAAAATAAAAGATTAAATTCTGATATCACTGAAACGTATTCAGAGAAGATGTTGCATAAGGGCAAGCTAAATTAATATAAGTAGAAAATGCAAACTTATTATGTAGGATGCTGGTATTGTTGAATACCCTTCCTAGTAAGTTGGCAAAGGTGAAGAATGAGGTGGCTTAATTAGCAACAACAGCTAAGCATATTTAGGCTAATCAGGTCTCAAGGATATTGTGAAGAACTTCAAAAGGACTTTGGTGAATAGACAGCATAATTCTGGATGAAATAATTTTCATTGGAGGCAAAGTGATGCACATTGGAGGGAATAATTTGACCTACTTGTATATGTCTGAGTTCTAAATGAACTGCAACACAAATGAGGAAAAGCAAGGTGCCAGCACTGATAAATCAATAAAAACTTCTGCAGTGCAGGTCATAATGCAAAAAAATGCTTACCTGAAACAGGATGCATGCATGAAGGTGGTGAAAACTAATACATCAATCCTTGTAATGTTTTTATATGAATCACAAGTATGTTACCAGCTTTTGTTTCCAGTCACACCAATGAATATATGAAAGGAAAGAAGAAAGGGATTCCTAATTAGATCTTGATAGAAAAATAAATATTAAATTTCTTACTGTTATTTTTAAACTACATTTAATATTATCAATAATGTCTGCTCTGATTCAGATACATATCCAGTGATAAATAGGGCTCTGAAATGGACTAAATGTTTAATTGGAAAGCTGACAGCAATACAAATGATTGCGAAAGCTGCAACTGCAGATACACAAAGAGTGCTTTCTCTACATTTCAAAATGTGGTTCCATTGTTAACCTGCCCAGGAGCCATCATGCAGGATGTCATGAGTTCTGTATCACAAGCATCAGGATCTAAGCCATAACCCAGTTATCTGACTGGTTTTAATGGATGTAAACTCTGTTATGGAATTCTGCTCAAAGTGAATATGCCTCCTTCTTTTTACAAAGAGGCTATGATCTCTTTACTAAAGTTCATATTATGACCATCCTCAATGATAGCAGAATATTGCCTTTCAACAAATGAGCCTTCCACAAAATTGTCTAACAATTTTTCATTGCTTCTAACATAAGTGGTGTTACAATTATTGTGTACCTCCCAAAAAAGTGATTCAAGAACTGCTGTAAAGTTTTATAGTTACATGCTTTATTTAATAATATGTCCATTAAGGATGCTTAATAAGTTTGACACATATGGTTTGTATTCACTGTATGTAGTTAATTTCTTTTAATGCTATTATTGACAGTTTTATATAATTATAATGTTTTCTT
>JANHGN010023195.1:0-17740 GCA_024605025.1 Megaceryle maxima | reverse complement strand
GGGGGGGGGGGGGCGGGGGGGGGGGGGGGGGGGGGGGGGGGGGGGGGGGGGGGGGGGGGGGGGGGGGCCGGGGGAAGAGGGCGTGCGGCTTCCGGGCGCGCACGAATTTGCAGCCAGCTGGGTGCGGGTGAGGCGGCCCAGTATGCGCCGCGCACAATGCCCCGCCGCGCAGGCAGCGCCGGCCGCGCTCCCGCCCGCCCACAGCAGATGGGGGCCTGCGGCGGAGGGGGCGAGCCGGAGGGAGCGAGGTGTAGGGGAGCGCAGCGGGGCGGGGGGCATGAGGGAGGGGGACGACGGCGAGGAGGAGGGGCGGCGGTGAAGGCTAAACAATATCCTGCCGAGCGCGCCGCGCTAGCGCAGCCCCCGCCCCTCCGCCCCGCGGAGGCTGCGCGGGCCTGGCCGTGGCGGGCAGGTGCACAACAGCGGCGGCAGCGCGCGGCGGAGCGAGGGAGAAGAGCTGGGGCCCCTGCAGGTGGGGGCGCGCCGCGGGGGCAGCCCCGTAGAGCCAACCGGCCACATGAGAAGTTTTTCCTCCTCCCGTCCCCCTCGAAATTTCAACAGAGGTGAAAAAAATAAAATAAAATAGAAAAGCATCAGGCACATTTTTAAAAGGCGGCAAAGGTTGAGTAAGACAGCCCGTGTTCAGCGGAAGGCAGCATCAAGGCGGCAGCCCACCGCCAGCTTTTTGCGCGGGTGAGGCGGTGGGTGCCGCGGGCACCCAAATCATCCCGCAGCAACCCTGGATATGAGCAACGAATCACCCCGTGCTCGTAGCGATGAAACGCTCGCAGGCCCACCAGCATGTGGGACGTTTCAAAACTGCCCCCGTATCATGTCTGCAGAGCGGGACCAAAAGCCACCCATAAAAGGTGAAAACTGAAAGATGGTAACCATTGACAAAATAATGACTGCGAGACAGACATAATTTTTTTTTCCCATCATGCACTCGGAAAAAAGTAACCCAACTAGACAAACTTGAAAGCAACAAGTTTGTACAAGCTATGAGATAAGAAAAATTAAACTTCTTTATTGATAAAGTGCATAGTGTTTGAATATACAACGTCTAAAAGGAAAGTTGCATCATCAACCAAAGAAAACATGAATTATTTCACAGGAAGATAAAAAGCCAAAATGTTCAGGGTAATAACCAAAAAAACACAACACCCCCCCACAAAAAAACCCCAAAAAACTCCCAAAAACAACAAACCACACCAAAACCCCCCATACCAAACGGCACATACAAACTTGAAGCAACAGCAAAAGTAGGCAAGTGGGGACGCTAATACCAGGTCTGTAATACATAAAATAGTACGGCCTCTGAATAAAGAA
Source organism: Megaceryle maxima (assembly GCA_024605025.1). Taxonomy (NCBI): domain Eukaryota; kingdom Metazoa; phylum Chordata; class Aves; order Coraciiformes; family Cerylidae; genus Megaceryle; species Megaceryle maxima. The sequence goes on along the minus strand of JANHGN010023195.1, from coordinate 16,411 downwards.
AAGGTGAATCAATAAATCTATGAAGAGCAAACTTACTACTACACGTATATTACTATAAAAGAAGAGGAATGCACTGAGACTAGGTAAAGAAAAAAGCTGACGTTTACTGAAATAAGCACAAACAGTATAGAGGGCATGCAGGAAAAAGAAAATGGTAATAGGGTGAAATGCATGAAATATTTATCATATTCAGCAGTGCACAAAATGGATTATAATCTTAGAAGCAAAGAAATGCAACACTGGAAAATGAATACACTGTTACATAATACTGTTATTCAAAGACAAGCAAGTGGAGGTGGCATACGTAGGGATCATGAAAAGTTGTACCTATGTTGCATGTCCTGAAAAAGGTTACTAAGATTGTTACCGAGAGTACTGAAAAGGAAAAAACAAAACAAAACAAACAACCAAGAAATATGTTTCACAAAGAAAAACAAGGGAAAATGTAGATGACATCTTCCATAACATCAAGGGATAACTATTTAGTGGGTTGCTTCTTTAGAAACCTATCTTTTTCCAACAAGACAGAGTATTATTCACTCCCTCTGAAAAAAAAAAAAAAAAAAAAAAAAGACATGAGAGAATTAGAAAATTATTCTCTCCCAATACATTTGAATACTTGGAGGAAAAAAGGTGTTAACTAGTTGAATTCAAACTTTATGGGCACAGTGGAAAATATCAACACTGTATCACTTTTCATCCTTTTCAGGAAATCCTGATACAGTAAACTTCACGATTGCTTCAGATGACAATCATGAAAGATGAGAGAGCTTCAGCTGGCAGTATGCTGCCTGCAGTATGATGGAGGAAAAGGACACTGAAGATAATTTGAGAGATGTAGAGCTGATCAGAATAGAGCAGATATTTACAAATGATTTGGAACAAGATTTGGGACTAAAACACCACCTCATAAAAATTATTACCAGATACAACACTAATAAAAAAAAAAAAAAACCAAACCCAAAACACCACCATCCAAAAAAAAAAAAAAAAAAAAACAACCAACCAAAACACCACCACCAAGAAAAAAGATTTAAATCTGTTCTAAAATACATTTTCTTTGGTGTTCACAAACCATTCCCTTCATGGTCAGAAAAGCCTTAAAATGTTCAGATTAAAACAACGTGATTAATCTAAAAAGCAGAGACAGTGAATTAAAGGAGCAGGGAGATAACAATCTGATAATACAGGAGCACAGAAGGCCTAATAATGATATTATTATGCACACTAACCAAACACTGACAAACAAATATTCTGTTAATTATATAATCATGCATATGCTTCCTATGCTTGAGATAAATGATTATGGAAAACAACTCTCTTCTTGAAACTGCATATATGTACTAAACCTTATGAACTCCCTACAACACGGATTAATCTAATTCCCACACATCACTTATGCCTGGTAGAGTATTTACTACAGACTTGTAAGGCTGAGCATGGAAGCCTTGCTTTGACTAGAAAGCACGAATTACTGAGGGCTGCTATGTCTTGACATACAGACATCAGGTATCTCTTATCAATACCAAACTACTTGGAATAAATTCAAGATGAAGTATCTGGTTTTCATTTGACCTATTCTAATTTGCACTTCACTATGTCAACTTTGATATTAAAATGTTCCACTAAATAAAGGTATTTGTAATAAAAACATATAAAAAGAATAGAAGATGAATAGATATTGTCATGGATACATATGCAGGCAATCATTTAAACATGCAGCAATAGTAGCATCACATTTTTCATAGCTTCTAGTCAACCTACAACAGACAAATATATGCTTAATAAAGCTTATTATTCCTTAATAAAGTTGTTGCACTGTGTTTATGATATACAAATGCATTTTGCAGTAGGTTGTATTGAAATCAGACAAATAAAAAGCTGGACTGTATTTTTTCAACCCCACAGTGAGTTAACTCTTGAGCAGCAGTCTCAATAGCAGCAAACCAAAATTAATTCTCCAGTGTAGCACGCTGCCTCAGTGCCTTCTAAGGTCTCTATTCCAATCTTTTCTTGTTCAAAATAAATGAGACAATATGGGCCTAAATCTTGAGGCTTGGCTCTTGTGCAACACAAACAGAAATGACCTGGCAGCAGAGCAAAACCAGCATGGCTACGTATTCTCTTTTATCAGATTTCTTTGGGGAGATCAGGCTGATTGGGTTTTATACGTACGTACTTCTGACAACTCTGCGGCCATTTGGGTAACTTGCAAGCACCAGCCCATGCTGGAGGTGATGCAGAGCTGTGCAGTAGCAGTGGGACTGCCAGGGAACTCACTTTGGTGAGGATCTGCATGTTGTTTTCCCCACTGCAAGGGGCGATGTGTGCACATGTGCGGCCAACAGTAATTGCTGGACAGCAAGGCAATGAAAGTATTAATCCATGGCTTTCTGAAGGTAAACATCTGTGGCCAAAAGGTGGATGGCTCCCTGGTGGGCTTGTGCCTAATTACTGCATGGGTTGGACAGAAGTGTGGGTTAAGGGGATGGATGTGCTCTAATGTCCCTTCCCACGCCTATCTGTGCAGGGCTCCGCACAGCCCCTGCTGCAGTGCAACACAGTCCCTTGGCCCTACAAGTTTTGCACCTGAGACCGAAGGTGCTTTTCAGTCTCCTCAGACCAACTTCCCCTCTGTTTTGCACTGAACAACAATAGTTGCCTGATGCTGCTCAAACACTTTAACCAACCTGACTGTGGCAGTCTCAATTTACATACAACCCAAGAATCTGATGCGCACTGATGTGAATCACAGCGTTCTGCAACATCCCCCACGCTGAACTCAAAGTTATATACCAACCTAGATTTTTTTGACTGCAGCCTGCCCCAGCCTGGATAGGATGCCTGTCAAAAAGCAAAAGTGCTATGAAATGAAATTCATAGCACTGAAAGGCATCGCACACAAGCTGTCGTCCCCTCTCACATTTTGCATGAGCAATTTCTGCTCGTTTGTGTTCTCTCACACACGATGTCCTGAAACAGTTATGTAAAATGAATATTTAACTTACGATAGTCAGCTGTATTGAACTGCACCTAATTGCTTATTAAGTGAAGTAAATTATCCTTACCATATTCGTCAAAGGTGAAAAACCTACATATATGGCTACATGTAGTGCATTCATTAGTTTACAGACCCCAAATCCCTTGGAAAGTATCAGATATCTACACAGTGTCCCATGGTGCAGCATTTTGTAGTTAGATGTCTCAGCTAGCTTGCAGATATGTAAAATCATATACAAACAGACATCTCCCTATTGATTGCCTCTATGACGAGGCTCGTTTACTCCTGCAAACATTTTCTGCAGAGTATTTCAATCACAGAATCTTTTTTTAAGAAATAGAATTCAAGAAGAATATGCAAAATCTGAGTTTGGATAAAGCAAGTTACTTTTAGTGGAACTACTGCACCCTTTTGCGTAAGTCCCTTTCAGCTGTATGTCTATTTTGACTAAGGGGCTTGTACAACTGAAGTAAATACATACATTTGCTGATGTGATTGCAACAGTTATTTCAGTTCTCCCCTCGGTGTCAAGTGAGTCACAAAGAGGCAAAATGCTGGAAGAAAATTACAGAGTAAAACCCAACAAAACTAGTTGTTGGCAAGATGAAGTGAAGGTTAAACATGACCACTAATAAGAATAAAATCTTTCACCTCTGGTTGCCATGAAAAATCCTATCTGGTTGAAATTGTAATGGAGAGGTGTCCACTTATCCATAAAAAATCACAACAAAGAATATTAATGGATTAATCACATAAATCTTACTCTGTAGTTACACAGTCTCTGCCTGCTATGTGGACAAGCTGAGTTCACTTCCTAAGTATCAGCTTTTCAACTTCCACAAACACTATCTATATGTCATTTAATATAAGCCAGTGTTTTTAATCACTATGGATTTCAGAACTATCTCAAATAAAAAGCTTCAACTTTTTTAAAAAAAGGCATTTTGTGGACTATATATCCTCTTTCATAGACTATATCCTTGATGAGTCATGCTCCTAATTTCCATGTGGCAGCTAAAGCCAAGTACCTCCACAAGAAAGAACAAACAAAAATAATTGTGATAGAATTTTATATAATAATATTTAATGCAATTAGGCAGCTGGAAGAAAGGAGGAAAGCTGGCATATTAGGACCAGCCAAGTTACCTATGTTGTAAGTGTATGTTCAGTAGGTCACTAATTTCACAACTTTGTCCCCAGAGGCATAATCTTTAGGCCTATCATCTGAAGATGTTTAATGTGGGACATGGGGAGATGAAAAAAGAGTGCTTACTGTTAAAACATCACAGCACCAGATGACTCCTAGGCATGAGACAGGCATAATTGTCACCTAAAAGAAGGGTCAGTTGGTAAGCAGTTATTTTAGGGATGTGTATGAAGCTCTATTAATTTAATAGTATGTAAACCATGATAACCAGACATATAAATCTTTAGTTTCAGTTACATGTACTTGTTAAAATCAAAGTCACACCAAGTTATCTCCAAAGTGGTTTGCAATGTTGTTGACCGATAACACTTCCCTTCCCTGATGCCTTTTCCATCACCTCCAACCACTGCACTTCTTTCCCAGTCAAAAAAAAAAAAAAAAAAAAAAAAAAAAGGAAAGAGGATGCTAAACATCCTTAAACATCCAAAACAGAAGTTTGATCTAACAATTCTAGGTGAGGATGCATTTTACGTAGCCCAAGCAAAGCTGCATATTATAGTATAAAACAGTCTGAAACATTCAGGCTATCACTACAGAGGATTATTCAAGCATTATTAGCTAGAGTTTAGATGCTCATGCTGTCAAGCTCAAACTGCAGTGACTTGTCACATGGGAATAGTTCATCAACAGGACAATTGTCTTTTTCTTCTTTGACCTGATAGTATGAATAAAATCTACTGATAAAAATTGAAAACATGGAAGAGTTTAAGTCTAAGGAAATGGTTAGAACTGATTGATGACTTGAACTATGTCAAACTTTCATTATGAAACCCAAAACCACATGAAATGTCCTGTTTCCAGTTTCATTGTTAGCTCAGAGCTCTGCCCAGGTTCTGCTTCACTTTTTCTAAGGTTCAAAACCTTTTAAGTAAAACTGTGCATCTAATTATGGCCAAACGTGATAGGAGTCAATATTCATTGTACATAAAATGCATGCAAAATGTGTGGTTTTGGTGTAAAATAAATTGAAAGTTGGTGGTTTTGGCCGAATTCACTTTTTCTTTTAGAGTTGTTCCAATCTCAAACTCAGATGATTCCACAATAACAGACTAAATGAATGAGTTTTTCACAGTTCTTTTCAGGAACAATTAGCTTTTAATATTCACCGTCCTTTTAAGGAACAAGGTACCTGTTAATATTCAGGCACTAACATAAAAAAGGCTTAGCATATGCAGTGTTGCTAAGATAAAGGTCATTTATACATGTATCAAAGTATGCTTAGTTTAAACGCAAACAACATAAGGCAAAACCAAGTCACTTCAAAATGTTACTCCACGTACCCTGAAAATGTTCATAATACTTGTCAAACGACAAAGAAAAGAAAGAAAGGGAGAATTTAACAAAAATATATTTATTTAATGTATTTATTTCATAAACCAACTACTTTTATAGTTTTCCTGCTAAGTGGCTACAATGGAAACAATCTGAGGTGGAAAGCAGCAGTTGGGAACCCACTAGAAAACAGTATTTTTAGGGCAAAATGAGGTTATGATAGTTCATTTATATTTATGCAAGCATTAGAAGGAAATGCCTGAATAAGTGTGTAAAAATTAGTTCCTGCACTAAATACAAAAATTTGAGGGAAAAATTTGTATTTGATGTTGATGTAAGAATAGCTGAGTAAGAAGAAACTGGGGCATGCACATGGTGTACTAGCAAAGCTTCAGCTGTCATAGAAGGAATAACATAGGAAACTAATTCCTTTCACAGCGTCCATGTTCATTTCCTTAGGATCTCTTCTATATAATTTGTTTCTGGCAGGTTATACTACAAGCTCCTTCCTGTATTACATTTTTTTCTTCACAAACGTTGGTAAGATGCTCACGAGAAATTCTGAAATACTTTGCTCATTAAATAGATGTGGCACATTCTCTCAACTCATTTTTCTTTTATAGGTATACAGATGGATCTCTCTGCACATCTGAAAATGTGCCACTGCAAAGGTGGGTGGAGCCAGGTGAAGAAATGCTCCAAATTACTGCAGTCATGGAAAAGTATTCTCCAAATCAACTTACCCCTGTGTTTCTGAAACACGGGATGCCTTCACATACAAGAATCCCTCAATACACTGCCATGAATGAACTACACAAAAAACCTGTCACCTCACATCTAAGCCTGTGCTTTAAGCTCTTTTAGATATTTCTGTTTAAAAAGTGGAAGAAAAGATACTTAGCTCTTCTTTTACTTAATACCAACTGGTTATTGCTGTGGGCATATCACAGAGGGTTATCATCTTTTTTTGCTTAATTTAGGCCCACGAAAATCTTTCCATGACCAAAAGAAATATTATGCCCTGTTCCTACAGAACTTTCTAATAAAAAACACTAAAGCAATCTGCTTCATTGTCAAATGACGGAAGGAAATTTAATTAATGCCTTTGGAGGGAACGCCTATATAAGTATCACAATCACAAGAATGTGTGTATATGCATATATGAATACATATGTACAGCCACAGTCTACCCTGTTGCTTTAATGTCATAACACTATAGGCCATGAGCATCTAAAGGCAGAAGTGAACTCATACGATTTAAAATATTGTGCTGACACAATTTTAAGGTTCAAGGACATTGTGCAATTTTTTTAGAACATTAAATGCTGGCTTCATCATAGGACAGTTTAGCCCTAGAAAAAAGGAAGGCAGTATAGAAATGCTAGCAGACAAACAAATTAAAAATAGTAAGTTATAAACAGGGGAAAATTAGTTTATGCCACACCAACAAAACAAAAAAGAAACAAAAAACCCCAAACCCAAAAAGCAAAAAAACAAAAAGATGCATGAAAAGCAGTATGCTATGTTAGATGTTTATCTATACATAAGAGACAGGTGTCACAAAAACAAAACAAAAAAATCACGAAGCTAAAGAGAAACTTTAACTCACCAGTTTCCATCTGTTATATCTGAATTCATGCATAATTGATTATCCATGACTGGTAAGTTCTTTTTTTTCACTAGCCTAACACAGTTTTCTAAACATTATGTGTTAAATCACCACCAAAGTAAAGGGTGTTTGAGAAACCGTAAGGGCAGAATAAAAATTTTTTAATGAAAAATAACATGTCAGTTAATAATAGAGCTGACCTATGTTTAAGAGAGAAATTTTAATCATGTGCATATTAAATATTAATAACCTATTCTGTTATTGTTATAATAAGGTTAAGTAAGCTTCTCCATGCTTAAGGAAAGAGAAAAAGTAGGAATATGTAACAGTGAAAAAAAGCGCTGAGAAGCAGAGACATAAGGAAAATGTGTCAACAATAAACAAGAGGAAATGAGAAAGAAGGAAAAGATGAAGGTGGAAACTAATCTCTATGTGTCATTATGACTGCCAGAGTACTGGCAAAGAAGCAGCATCCTTTTATTTCAATTTTAATCATTTCTGAATTTTAATACCCTGCTCCTTTTGTAATTCTCCTGGCATTCCCTATATGCATCCATCCCAGCCAAAACACCAGTGTAAATTAAATGGCACGCAACCACACCACTGATGTAGTTCTCCCAGTAGAACCAACTGAGTGACCAAAAAGCAGAGAAGGTATGACTACTTTGTGTCCCTGCAGACCACAGGCCAATTAAGTGACTTAATGTTCTTCAATTTCTTTAATTTTGAAAAGAAGGGCAGTGGTTAGGTAACCCAGCAATATAGAGCCATTAAAAAAAAATAAAGCAAGCCAGTAGTAATACAATAATCAGTGACCATCAGGGCCTGGAAAAATGAGTTTGCTCTCACTGGCACTAAGGAGCATCACATGATTATTTAATTACAGCTCTAATTTTTGTCTCGTGGATGGCAACATATCAACAATTAATAGGGCAAATAGAGGAGACTGCATTTTTAAAGAGACAGAACCTATATGAAATACTGCTTGGAAATGCAATTTATCAGACAGTATAATGCTTCTCAAAGCATTTCTGTCATTATGCCACACATATAAAAATATTCTACTGGTTCAATTTTCTTGCATGGTATCTATAAAATTCTTCCCAAATGCTTAAAAAATAATAACTACATCTATGAGTATCCCGTCATTTTAAGCCGCAATGCAGAAGTCAGTTTCTCATAGGACACGAAGTCCAAATGAAATAAGTAGTGGAATCACAAGTTTCAAATATAAAAATGTTATTAAAAATTATTGCATCCTTTATCTTAAAAAGATTAGTATAAAATTATTCAGAAATTGCCAAAAGGATTATGATATTTAGTGAGCCAAGTGACAAAAAAAAAAAAAAAAAAAAAAAAAGAAAGAAGTCAATAAAATACAGTCAGTGGGACAGAGATTGATTCTTACTGATTTTACTGTGAGATTTTCTTACAAACCATACTGGAACTAGGGACTCGACACCAGTATTGTACTATTCCTGCACAATACTGCTAGTTAAGAAGTAAAAACCAAAACCTGAACGAGGAAACACATATGATTGATTGAAAAGCTCTGCTCTAAAATGGTTGGATATGGTTCCCACTGTGCCTCATCCTTGAACGACTGCAGTGCAAAACATGGGGAACTGTGGAGAGTTCAGTTCGTAGAGGAGCACTTTCACAAGCTGCACAATCATAGGTATCTGTAAATGTATAAAAAGAAAAACTCTAATTTTATGCACCTGATCTTTCTTGCAAATGTACTCACTTTTCCACAGCAATATGTGGACCAAGTTATGAATGCCATAAATTTACATTATCCAGAACAAGTTTCAGACAATATTCAGTATCTGACATGGGAAAGGTAAGCTCCAAATTTCCTCTAAACGTTAAGCTGTATACATGTGAAAAACCTTCCAAACTACTCTTAGATTTTTATTTTTTAATCTTACTTCTTAATATATAATTTAAACATGCTTTTTCATTTGATATTCTAAAATCTATCCTTTGAATAAGCAAATGATACCGAGTTTGGGCTTTTGAAATGAAAAAAAAAAAACAAACCCAAACAACAGTCTGGTAAACAGTTCAAGTATTCTTGCAAAAACAAGTGTAACTACAGAAGAAATACTATTACAAGTAATGAGCCATTCCTCCCAAAAATTGTGTAAAACTAAGTTGTTTTCATTGAAGAAATTAATATTTTGGATTGGAGCTCTTAATCTATAGTATTAAAAAGAAATCTGGCAAACAAGAGCTTGTATGTAAAAGTATGCATCATTCTTTTAATGTACTGGCAACTGTAAAGATAACAAGTCTCAGAAAGACATGTAATTAAATGTCTAGTGCAGGAATAACACTAAAAAGCATACAGTATTACTGTATTACAATGAATCCTTAGAAGCTAAAACTGTTGGGGTTTTTAAGTTTTAAGGTACCTTTAATTATTCTTGAGACTTCTTACATTTATCAAGGAAGCCCACCTATGATGAAAAGCATTAATGATTTAAAATCTTTCTAATGCAGCTCTCTGTAAAAAAATATTAATTTAATCTTTGGTTATAAACATTTTAAAGCTCACTCTGTAATTTCTCTCCACTTCGTTTTTTGCCTTTGGTCCTTATGCAAGTTTGCATGCATGCAGGCTCTCTCATTCTCTCTCCCCACCTCTCTGTCTTTTATTTAATGTATTAGAATTGGGAATACAGGGCATGTATGATATTTAGAATTATCCTCTTCACTGAAAATGGTTTTAGTTACCTGGCTGTTACAAACAGACATCTATTCTAAGGGCAGTTACTGAAAAGGAAATACCTTTGTCATACTTTTGCATGTGGGTTTGAGTTCAGAGCAGTAATTCTTTGCACTTTTGTGCTTGCAAAACTTGTAATGTTTTCCACTCTAGGACTGATTTACAAATGTAAAGAATTTATTAATCCCACAGTGTTTTATGAAACATATATATTACTAATATGTATAAACTAACCTATAAACTATTACTAAGAAACAAATATATTACTAATTTTATAGCTGAGTAAATAAACCAGGGGCATATTAAGGTCACATTTATAGGACTGTGTGCTGCAGCTTCCTCTTCTTTCATATGAAGCTGTGGGTGCTGAGCATTTTCAAAATCAGGGTTATGGCATTAAGGATTACAAATGTGGACAAGATCACACATTTTTGTCAGGCCTGAAACCAGAACCTGGACTCCAGACATCAGAAGAGATTACAAGACAAACCTCCAGGTATATATGATCCAAGAGCATCACTACTTCTTCTAGTGAGTGAGCAGCAAGTGGAACGACAAATGATTGCTGCTGGCCAAATAAATCCTGTCAGAGCAGGATCCTGGGAAGATGAGATGCACTCGAGGTTTAAAGCACCTCCCTCATCTCCTCAGGTCATATCATGTCATAATGTGCCAAGAGAAAGAGATAGAGCAGACAGTCATGGGAGTTATTCAGGGCCAACACAGCTAATAGATGTGGCCCATCCTGATGTTCTGCACCCAGGTGCAGCTGGGGTGACTGAGGTCCATCTGCAGGTGAGCAGACTCTTCTGCCTATCTAACCTGCAGTTCATAACAGAAAAGCACGAGGTGGTGAGAGCTAACTCTTGTCAACCTCCAGCTGTGGAGATGTGTTTCCAACAAAGCTTTACAACAGCTCAGAGAGAGGTGAAAGGAAGCCTTCTCACAGCCTACCCTGATCTCGGCATACACCAATGCACACAGTCTCACAGGAAAATTGATCTCCAAAGAGACTAGTGTGTGTTGGTATCAATACTGTGTTACTGGGACCCTCAACCCATCTGACAACCTAGCACTGATCCCCTACAAGAACCATAAAAATGAAGGTCTACCAACATCTGAGGGGGTACACCTGTGTGCATGGGAGGAGAGTCAGGCCCAGCAAGTTTAAAAGGAGATATTTACAAATCAGACAGTGCCCGAGGTATGTTACTATGCTCTACTTCTGTACTCTACTATTACTGTGCCATTCCTACCACACTGTACCAGATTACACAGATTAAGAGTAGCTTTCAGCTGTTACAGGGCATGAGAACCAGATCAATACTGGCAAGTCTTTTTAAAATTAGTCTCTATCAAGATTTATAGCTACTGAGAGCAATGGAGTGCAGAAACCATTAGAAAGTCTACATTTGCAAAGCAACAGAACAGATACCAATTAAGTAATTAAGTGTTGGTGATAAGTGTAGTTAACTTAGATGTCACAGGACGGCAAATGTTCAAAAACACATTTTTGAAAGGAACATTACAGTATATCCTTTATGAAGTTAACAGTTACAAGTTGTGGTCGGGGCTGTGGAGAATATATGATACTGCTCACATGGGAACTGACACACTTAATGCTAAATTTAATAATTTCAGAATGTGAAGAAAAAATGGACCTCAGGTAGAGGTTATTAGTGGAAAGCTCCAACGGACAACTTAGGGAAGCTTTTAGCAAACTCTGAGTCATTCTGACTGCAGTTATCTTCAGTTCAAATGCCAGCTACTTGCATGAATTAGTCCAAGAATAAAAGTAACATCAATAGCGTTTTCTGACATGGACTTTCTAAAAGTTGCAAAATTTCAGTATACCAAGCAATAAGAACTGTAAGTTACTCTTTAACTGTCAAACTGTTTTGTTTTACTTTTTTTTTCTTTTTTTTTTTTTTTAGAATCAGTAGCAACTTTGTGACAACTAAGTTTAAAAAATGCACTTGATTGCATAGTGACAGATTTGCAGAACATTTTTCATCACACACACATATGTGCTTTCAGTTATTAATAAAATGCTTCTGCCCTTAATCTGCCATTGCCTGAATATACAATTTCAGTGACTTGGATAGACAAATACTGTTAAGGAATTCTGTTTTCTCTGTTTGAGATGCAATTCAAATACACCAAGTAAAGCTGAATACTATGTCTTTAAAACTCGCTTCTGCATGCCACAGAAAGGGATACTAAAATCACTTTTCTATTAAGTTCCCCTTGGAGTGGAATGATAACAAAACTTTCTTTACTTCCTCACCCCTCCTTCCTCTTTTTTCCTCTTTTTAAACAAGGAAGAGCTAGCTGCCCTGGATTACACCACAGGTAGATATTAAAATGGAGACAGACATTATTTAGTGGCGACAGGAATATAAATACATGCACTAACCTATAAACTGGTATTTACTTTAGGAAAATAAGTCATATTTTTCCTCCGATTGCCATGCTGTCAGTTTAATGCAGCGTAAATAAATAGTAGGTGCATGATAGCTTTAAGTAGAAAGTGTTCATTCCACAAGAGGAGCAGATTACTGAAGCCTGATGCCTATAATGGCAAAAGCAGAACTTGCACTTTACCTGAAGATATAGCCTCCCATGCTGAGACTTGTGGTTTTTCTATGAAATTAATGTCAGAATTCTATGAAAAATATTATGTACTCAAAGAACTTTACCAAAAACATTCATTTTTGCAGCCCTCAACTTGAACCATTTGAAAAAACAAAAGCCTATCACTCCTCTGTAATTTCATCATCCCATTGCTCAAAATGAAAGCTTTATATAATAAACCTAATATAACAGAAAATAAAATGATATATAGAATTGCCTATACTTTGAGTTATCTTGTTCTTACAAATATATTCCCTGACTGAAAGTAAAAAAAATTCCCCTTTGGAAAAAGCAATGATTTCTGAGAGGATTGTATATACACTCTACATCTATTAACATAAATGATAAGAAAGTAAAATATTCCAAATGTGTTTAAACCGTTGTAGAAGGAAAGTTTGGGTCTTCATTGGGTACATATTAAATATATCTAGAGAGAGCAATGGCAGCTATATAGAAGGCGGCAATAAAATGCTTCAGCACTTATCTATGTTAAAATAGTGTAGTTCTTAGAAATATGACTAAAACATTTCAGAAGTCGTATTTCCTCCAGCTTTAATTAAGAAACCTACTTTTAATATATTTTTCTATAAACTGAAAACTATTTTATTAATAATCTCCTTGATTTTTTTTTTCCCAAATACAGCTGGAAACCTTAAGAAGGACTTCAAATTTATCTCACAACGCTTAGATTAAAAAACAGGTGAAAATTAAAAGATTACAATATCTCCACAAATTGAGTAGCTGATACAATTAAAAGATTTCGTTGTTGTTTTGTTTTGTTTTGTTTTGTTCTGTTTTTCCCAAGAACACTAGACTTCAGCTGATCATCTTCTAAATGGCAATCACACACATTTAAACCCCTCTCTGTCCCAAAGCTGAAGTGTGGGATGAGCTAGTGCTTATTCAGGACTTTCCTACTCTAAAGAGGTTTTTCTGCTGCCTTCAGCAGTGGATGTGCCCACGTTCCCAGCAGGACTGGACATGGCCGTGCCCGTGGGATGCTGGCAGGGCTGCAGGTAGAGCTGGCACTGCCTGCCCTGCCTTGAACACAGCAACAGAGGGCAGGTGCTCATCAGCTGATCCGCTGGGCCTACGCTGCAAACCTAAAAGGTGTCCTGCTCACATGCATGCCCGGGCTACGGTGACAAACCCTCTCTGCTTCTCGTTCTGCCAAAGCACTGTGTCCCATTAGCAAGTTACAGATCGACTCTGTCTGCTTTACTGTGCTTTCTCGGGAGCGCACAGCAGCAGGTTAGGATTCCCGTGTATCGCTAAAACAATGGGAGAGGAGAAACTGCAAGAGTTACTTTCCTATTTAAACTATTAAGAACAAAGAATATAAAAAGGAAATGGCCAGCTTTTCAAAATGTTAAGCACAAAAAGCATTCCATTTAAGTATTTTTTGTTTCAGTAAACTCTTTTGCATACAAAGGACTTATTTATTACATATTTGAACTTGTGGGAAAAAGGGAAGGAATGCACTGATTCCTGAAATAACTCTACAGCCTTTTTGGATACTTCACTCTTCTGTGCTCTTGTTCTTCTCCGAACAGTTTTATTCCAGGGATGGAGGAATTCCTTGGAGTCAGTTGTTTCTTTTCCATTTGCTATTTGTATTCAAGAGTGGGCATACATAGAGTACTGGCCAGTGATTTTAATTTCTCTTCTACTGCCTTATTATATGTGTGTGCTATCTGTTTAGACATTTGCTTATACGTGAACGCGTTGCACTTTCTGCTTGCTCATTTTGTTACCTACTCTACGTTATTCCACATTTCTGTGCAAACTGTTGCTTAACTTGAAAAGCAAGATAATGTCAATAACAATCTCAAATAGAAAATGAATTAGAAAATGGATGTATGTATAAATGTATTAAAGAGCACATAGGAATACGGGACTGAAAAGAGCACTCTCAAATTCTACAAATAGTGCTGCAGAGAAATTAGAAGGTACAAATTGCCGAGAACATCATATGTTCGTGTCTTTACACTCTACACTTACTGTTTCAAGTTGTTTTTGAATAGTGCGCCTGATTTGACACATTTCTATCTGGTGATTGTGTTAAATGCTTTAAGAGATAGTGAAATATCCAAGCATTCCTTGTGCTAACTACAGCTGAAATTTTACACTTATTGTAACCTTTTCTAACAATGTGAGAAAAACAGAGTAAATATATTAAATTTGTTTCACAACAGATGCTTAGGTTGTTAATATTTAAGATGCCTATTCATGCTATTCCTGTCTGCACATTTGTCAAAAATGTAAGCTTGAATGCTAATGTTTGCCAGCAGACTAGAGCAGACAAATATACGAATCCACTGTACCAAAATAATGTAAAGTAGAAAAAAGGCACTACTGTTAACTCCCACCCAAGTAGCACAGACCAGAATGAAAGGGCACTACCAGATCTTGCACTCTGCCGTCTCTGCATCTGAATTTGTGAATTATTTTCACAGAAGAGCTTCACTCAGTTGGACAGACTAAAACCAGTGGACAGCTTTCGTCAGTTTAAACTCATTTCAGTTTAGGAGCTGGTGCCTTTAAATTATTTCATCCAACTTGCATTTTAGCGAAGTTTCTCTCGCAGTCAGAGAAGCCTGGAGACTGGCAGAGGGGAACTCCGGACCGGGCAGGTGCCTGTCAGGAGAGCTCCCCCGAGCAGCGAGCGGAGATGGCGACAAAAGGACCACGGTTTGAGCAAAAGCTCGGGTGGCGGGTTTGGAGATGGAGCGGAAAAATCAAAACTAAAATCCTGGAGCACAGAGGCGAGTTCCTGGCACTGCTCCCCGTGACAGCGGCAGCGCCGGGTCGTGCCGCGGGCGGGCGGGAGGGACGTGCCACCCACAGCCACGGGCGCGCCCCCGGCGGGGCGATCCGCCGTCGCCGCCACTCCGCCGCCCGCGCAACCCCCGCGCCCGACGGAAGCGCCACCCCACGACCCCCCCTTCCCGCGCCCCCACAGCCGCTCCGAACCGCCGCTTCTCCCCGCGCCCCCCGCCGTCGGGGGTGCCGCGGCCCCGTGCCCGCCGCTGCCGGGAGGCGCGGGGGGCCGAGGAAGAAGTTTGCCAAACTTTTAGTTTTTTTGTTTGGTTATTTTTTTTTTCCTCTGCCCCTACTCCGCCTCCCGCTCTCCCAGTGTCGGTGGCGGGTGAGCCGGCGGCGGGCAAGGGAGCGGAGCGGGTCCGGCAGCCACCCGCGGCGCGGCGGCAGGTGCGAGCCCGTGCCGGCCGGGAGGCTCCGGCAGCGGCAGCGCCAAGTGGAGCCCCCCGCCCCGCGCCTCCCTCCGCCCGCCCTCCCGGGTCGGCACCGCCAGCCTCGGTAAATCACCACGGCGGGTGCCCCGGCACGGCCCCGTCCCCCCCCGTCCCCGAGGAGAGACGCCGAAGGAGCGGGACCGACTCACTCATGGGAGCGCGGCGGGCGAGGCCGGCGACACCTCCGGCTTCCGAGGCGCCGGCGAAGTTAATTGCACTGAAGTTCAAGTTGTCTTTTCACCCATCAGGAGTGGGCGTTTAAAGGAAGGAGAGAGAGGAGGAGGAGGGGGAGGGGGGAGAGTCTCGCTCGCTCGCTCGCTCTCGCATACACACACACACGCGCACACACACGCATGCACGCGCAAACACACACACGCACACACCCGCCCGCTCCGCTCCCGAGCTGCCTCAGCAAGGAGGAGCCCGGACGGAAAACACCCGGGCAGCAAGGTACCGGCGTGGGGCAGCCCTGCCTCTGTCTGTGTGTCTGTCTGTGCGTGTGTCTGTCTGTCTGTGTGTCTGCGCGTCCTGATGCCTCGTGCGGCCCCTACGGGCGGGGAGGGGCGCGCTGCCCCCGAGGAGGGGGCGGCGGTGCCGTCGGGGCAGCGCGGGTGCGGGAGGCGGGCTGCGGCCGGGGCGGGGGGGGATTCTTCTCCCTTCGCCGCCGCCAGCTCCGCGCCTGCTGCTTCCTGCCTGTGCGGCG
>JANHGN010023193.1:0-14133 GCA_024605025.1 Megaceryle maxima | reverse complement strand
TTACTGTAAGGGTCCCAGAGCGCTGGAACAGGCTCCCCAGAGAGGTTGTGGAGTCTCCTTCTCTGGAGATTTTCAAAACCCGCCTGGATGCGTTCACTTTGTGACCTGTGCCAGATTGTATGGTCCTGCTCTGGCAGGGGGCTGGACCTGAAGATCTCCAAGGTCCCTTCCAAACCCTGACACCCTGTGACCCTGTAACTAGAAAATCACAACATATAAATGATATGTTGATACAGTTGTCTGAGTCCTGTCAAACCATCCTGCATTTCAGACATTTACATCTTGTTCAGAGAAATATGAAAGATGCTGATTGCATTTAAACTTAAAAGCTTTGTTCTTGACCCAGAACAACAGCCTTATTAGGCATTATGTTTGAAAGCTTTATTATTTTCAAATAAAATATTGTGGGCAAAGAAAGTTATTAAACAGAGAAAAGTAATTGGAAGCTTACTTTGCCTTGTCAATGTTAAACCCTGTTTCTCCTTAGAAAAGAACAGAAACACTTAAAAAAAAAAAATTAGGAAAATAACTCTTCTTAACTAAAGAACTGAAATAGAATTTGGATGCAATTACACCCATTTCTGTGCTGCAAAATATGTAACTTTATGTTAAAATGAAAGAGAGTTAATTTCAAGAAATAATCTTAATAGCATCCCTCTACTAGAAAGATCAATTGTCAGGTATTCTGTCTAAATGTGAGAAAATAAAGTACAAAATTTGTTGTACTGATAAAAGGTGATAGTTAAAATGACAATAATTCAGTGTCTGATAGATAAAGAGCTGGTATGAATAATTCATGTTATCCTTTTAAGAAATTGATTTTTTTGAAAATGAGTGCAAATGTTAGGTATACTAATATTCAGAGATGGAGATAATTCAAACAATTTCTTTACTGAGATACTGCTTTCATTTGTATTCTTGATCTAAGCCAAGAATAAAAGTGAATTAAAATATTCTTCTTGATTGAAAAATAATGAAGAACAAGAATTTCACAATCTTCCTTCTCCCGTACAAGAAATTGGCACTACTTTGGGGCCTCAGTTTTGAAAAGAGATGAAAATTTTTCCCAACATTCAACCAAGTCTGTAGTTGTAGTAGGCATGGATGTACAGCTAACATTTTCAGTGGTATACCTGACACCAGTCATGGACAGAAGTCATGAGGCTGATCTTTACAAGAGCACTTCGCACTTTTGATTCACAGACTGCAGGGCCAGGCTGTTCTGAGGAGTCATGCATTCCCTGACAGCACTCATGGCTTCTCCATCTTCACCACACAGTTGTTGTGAAAGCACTGCAGGATTTAACAACATTGCCAGTCTCAGTGCTGAATTCAGTATGCTTTTTCTGACATGCTGAAGCAACTCTGGACTTAAAAGGAGAAAATGACAGAAGAAGGAAAAAAAAAGGGTTAATGTGACTGAACTGACCAGAATTGGCTTCTGACCAGTAATTAGGGTGACACTTCAGCATTTCTTATTCTGTAAAGGGTGGGTTCTCCACTGCCTCACCGTAGAGTCTTCTTTAAGCTTCTCACAGAGATCAAATAAAGTTTGTTTGTCAAATCCCTGTGTACAATGAAGTGCTCCTATATTAGGCCTAAAAGTGAAAGTGTGCTAAGATCTCTAAATGTTATAAAGATAAACCTGTAAGTCTTCTTCACTGTCTATAGAATCAAGCACTAGCATTTGTTATTCTCTTAGTGCTGTTATTTTCAAGTCTGGACTTGAATAACTTAAATCTACCTAATAAATACTTTGCTATATGTCCATTTCACCTGAAAATGCACTCCTTCCTAAATCTGGCATCCCCATGAAAATTTGTAACTACTGCTATATATTAGTACACCTTACTTAATTAATTTATCTTTAATGTGGAAATCTACCTGGGTTTTTATCTGTGCAGAACATGTTTTTTATCAAAATCTGAAACTTTTATCTCATTGCATATTATTTCTTACATACACATATAAAAATATACGTTTATATACTTATATACTACACACAAGTATATACTTATGTTAGAATATACTTCTAAATACTTTTAAGTATATACTTCTAGATTTCTTGTATATACTAATATTCCATATCACTGGTACACTCTGGTGATTTAAACCTAGAATGGCCATATAAACAGCTGGGCATATTAAGACAGTGGGAAATAAAAGGACAAATACCTGGTTATTAAAGCACCAGTGACTGAGCTACTAATCTTCTATAGTGTTGATCTAAACAGATCTGTGTTGAAAATAGAGTCAAAACTGCCCAAACAGACCCACTGGATTTTTTCGAACTTTCTGCACAGTACTAAGAAAGAGCACATGTGCACATCGTCACACTTCTGTACTATCAGCTCATTTGAAATCCTCGCTACCGCCATATTAGAGCAAACAGACTAAACCCATGTTTTCACTGTAGCATAGGCATGTACTTCTGGAAGCAAGGGTTTTTTCCTCACTTATTATGTTTCAAGAACAAGCCAGACTGGGTCACAGATGGGATGTCTAGATACAGTGACACAGAAACTTCTTGGCCAAGTTCACACTGAACTAGAACTGTCTGACCTGGGTGCTTCTTCAGCAAGTAGTTTTGTTACCCACTCTACTACAGTCTCTGCTAAAAAGTCTAACCAGCATTTTCTACAATGTGAAAAAAGGAACAAGAAATCTACAAGGAAAAACAATCTGCAGGAGAAAAAAATGTATCAATAAAAAACTGGAGCAAGGTTTGTGAAGAGAAACTGTATTGTGAACCTTTATATTGTTATAGTGCTACAACACTATTACTACTCTAAACTGCATCATTTTTCAAACTGCTATAAGGAAGGAAAGGTATGAGAACTGCAGAATAAGATTTTCTTTTTCCTTGTGGCAGAAACAGTGTTGTTGTGGTGCCTTAGCAATGTCACTTGGGGGAATGGTAGAAGTATACTAATAAAAAGGTTTAACAGGTTATTTCAGTATGGAGGTTCAATATTGATACAGCTGTCACCCAATGCTTATTTTCTCCCTACCTTTCATCACAAAAAGAAGGTTGGCTTTAAAGGCCTGTTTTTGATAAGCAGTATAAACATGACTTTGTTCATAACAAAACATTGAATATTTGAGAAAGGTAAAGGATACATTCTTGTAATGTGATAATATTGTAGATAGAATAATTTTGCCTCAACCTCATTGATTCCTAAACATTAAAAAAAAAAAATAATATTACAATTGGTGCTTTTGTTTAAATAGAATTTTCATGATTTAAATTACATGGTTTGGAATAGATAGTTCTGCTTTAGCTTAAAGTTATATTACAGTATTAATTCAATTTAGCAGCCAGAAGCAGACAAACAATTTAAAATTTGACCAGGAGTAAATCCTCCGTACTACTGGTTGAGAATTTCAGCCCTTTGGGTCTGACAGTGTTTATAATTTATCAAAAGCCATTTTTAAGTTCTAGGGCAGTTTACAAATTGTGAGCTCTGTCTTCTTCAGAACTCCCAGTTCCACTGTTTCTATTTTTTAATCACCATTAACTGTGCTTTGCCAGAATCTAAATTTCATTATATAGCAGTACCATGACATCTGAATGTTCATGTACTTTGCATTGCACTGTTTAAAAGGCAAGGTGATTATATACTAAGATATTGCACATTATTAAAAACTTTTAGTTTTTTCTTCATTCTTCCTGTACTAAACAATAAGATTTTGAAGACAAAGGCACAATAAAAAGTTATTAATTTTCCCAATTTGTACCTAATCCTAACTGCTAGTGATGGAATTAATGTTTCTTTCAATATGAATTCAAAGGAGAAAGTAAAAAAAAAAAAACCCAAACAGTTTTTCAGACTAAAGGTAAAGGAACAACCTCAATTCTCTCAACATTATAACTGTTATGAGATTTAAAACTTACTTTTCTAACTGGTTGAAACATTGGTCTTGTAGTGCAAAAAAATAAAACCCCTGTGATTTCAAACAATAGGTTTGGATTAAGCAGCAGACTTTAAAATAAAGCTAATGCAAGTATTGTTAGAATTTGAAATAGAACTGCTTAGACACTAGACTAATACTGGCATTATAAATCATGACTTGAAGTTTTGGGCATTGTTTCTAGACATGAAATTCAATATTTTCAGAAATTACTATTGACTTCTGGATTTCTTATCTGAATTCCCATGTAGGGTCATGATGTTTAAATAAGCATGGTCATCCCTTCCTGAAAAAAATATCTCTTTAAGCTTGCCACAAACTGACATTTATCCTTAGTCACTTCTGAGCATTTTAGTTAGGAAATACTGCAATATTTTTAAGACCAGTCTTGTTAGCAATGAAGCTCTGATTAGATTGACAGTTGTTGATGAATAAAACATCATTAAAAAGAATGATGCATCTCTGTAAAATCCAAACAACTAAAAGAATCATTATGAAATATCTCCTAAAATAAAGGTTTTTAAAAAAATATAAATCCCATGTGTAACAATTGCTGATCTTTTAATAACTATGATAAAATTGATGTCATATGTGTGTACCATACACATAAAACAGCTTCCAGAATTTTGCAAGCTTCCAAATGAATAATGCAATACAAATTCTCACTTCAGACAATGCAGTCTTCTAATTTTTCACAGAAGTGAAAGTAATGAAGATAACATTAAAAATAATAAAAGGCAAGGCATTTACTGTCTAGTATATGCCCATCTAAGACTTAAGCTATCATTGGTTACAATGGCATGAATAGGGACTAGATCTGGAACTGAAGCCACTCTCTCTTGCCAAATTCTACCCTAAAGTGCATTCTAGAAGATGACAGTTTCCAGTGGATGCATTATGTTTTGATTCTTTTAATAAGGGTATACAAAAAGAAATCTGCTTAAATATGTAAAATTTATCTCATTAATATCCCAAAGGAAGTATGTACATATAATCAGGATGTATTGCTGATGCTGTGAAGAATGAGATAATACTACAAGAACAATTAGACCCTGTTTCCTAAGAAATAAATTTTTTTGTCAAAGTCATGAACTAATGGAGGGGGATTCTACTACCTAGAAATACATCATTAGTTGAAGTTAACAGAAAATGAAAGAGGTATGACAATATTCTTTAGTCATAGGATTATTATAAGCAACAACTTAGGAAAAAACCAACATAAAAGTGGTGCTAATATCTGTCTGATAAAGTATCTGCATTAGAGAAAGGAAATAGATAAGTACTCAAGACAGAGAAAACAACTCAATTAGTACATTCTGTGTGGTTCTGATTACTTATGTTCAAAACCAGGATAACTTGCAACAAAGGTAGTAATTGCCTGCTAGGGTGATGAGGAAAGGAACATCTATTTTAAGGAAAAAAAAAATTTTAAAATCTAGTTCTGCATAAGAATGACTGAGAAAGATACTGAATCTCTTTAAGTGTGTTTGCGAGTAACGAGAGGGGCAGGAATCATGTAACTATTAAATGGGATAGGATGTGTTTTAAAAGACTAGTGGAAATTATTAAAAATAGGTTGTCAGAATCCAAAGCTCACTGTCTGGGTTCTTTTATGTGTTTCACATGTGAAGAGTATAAAGTTTAATACCAGATTTACTCATTTGAAGTTATCTGATATTATATGGGATTTGGATTTAGCAGAAAGTTACACTAATGTACTTAAATCACAGCATGAGTCCAAATTCAGAGTACAGCAGTGTCTTTATGGGTATCATAGGTTTTTATAAAAAATAATAACAAATTTTTTAAACTATGAGTGAGTGGATTTCTAAAAAGATCATCTGAAAGAAATAATAAAAGGAAAGAGCTTAAGTTATTTCACGATGCAGTTTGCCTATTAGGCAAGCATTTTAACAACAGATCAGGAATCATCTCAAAGGTGAAGCATTAAGTCTGAGAGAAGAATATCTAGGAGGACGGTTTACTGTAATCTCAAAGGTGTCACATGGAAATTCATTACTGCTTCCTGCACGATAATTTTACTACAACAACTCTGTGCTTTAGAATTCTAGTTGATCAACTGCAGAAGACAAGGGCTCCCCCAGCAGTGCATAAGCTAGGAGTTTGTTTTTTCTGCTGTTAGATTTTGCTTATCTGTGTAATTTATAACTGCATTCTGGAGTCTGTAACTCTCAGACCTGCAGTCTGCTACTTGTGTTAATATGTTCTACAGTCTTCAGTGAAGTCGGTGCACTTGAATTAACTATTCTACAGGCAGTTGGCACTACAGGTCTATCTGCCTTTATCTCTGAGGCAGGGCCCCTATGAACTCTACCTAAAAAATCTTTTGGAATATTAGAACAATAACACAGTAGAGGTGAATGTTTCTTATTTATTGAAACATTAGATTTTATGCAGAAAAGATAGTTAGGCCTGTTTATATTATCTAAGATAATTACAGAAATAGAAGATTTTCCTATTAATATTCTGAAAAGAATTTTAGCTGCTTTTATTTATTTACATTAATAATTGGATTTTTACTCAAGACAATGGCTCACAAAGATGATAAAAGCAATTGAAAAATAATTGTATGTGTCTAGATGGGAAGAAAGGAGGGAATTTTCCCACCAAATATTTGCATATGGCTGATGACAGGGAGTCACAGAACAGGGGGGATAGGAGAAAGTGCAAGTCAGCTTGCTATGCTATCTTTAGAACCCTGATTCCACCTAGTTTTTCTTTCTGATCTATATTCATGGATTTTTTTCAGAGACCTAGCAGTTACATGTCAGAATGATGGGTCTCAACCTTGTTTCAGGATAAAGCATCAATCTGCTTGGGAGCACCATAGCCTGACCTGAGTTCCAGTGATTCTGCAGGCTCTGTGATTCCTGTGCAGAGGGTAATTCTGAGCTCAGAGTGCAGTGATGCACAAGATATTCTATCAAAGTGGCTTCTCAGATTGCAAGCAAGAGCTGTTCCAGGAGTATCTCTTAAAGCTGTTTGCCAATCTATGTTTTTGTGAATCTTAACAGTACTCTTAACAACAGATTTTATTTTTTTCTTCCTCCTCTGCTTCCTAGCATATAACCTCTTGCCATTTATTCTATTTGTTTCTCTGAAGGCAACAACATAAGACAGGGCAGCTGTATTCCTATTCCCAGTATGCATCCAAAAATGCCTTTTCTTCTGTATAATATGAAGATTCTTTCTGGTAGCCAGGACTTAAACATTTTGGTGTTCGTGTGTGAGGGTGGGGAAAGTAGACAAGAGCTAGATGAATATTTAATGTTTCATCCTTCCTAAGGTACTGGAATTGCACATCATTAACTCCAGATGTACTCCATCACTCTGTGCAGCAAAATTCAGAGACTAAAGCTAAATGCAAGAATTCAAGACCTTGAATTTTTATTACCCATGTAATTCTGAGAATTTCCCATTGAATACGTCCAAGAATTACTGTAGTACTGAAGCAACACAATTTTAAATCAAATTTAATCTAGTAAAACAAAGTTAGTGAAGTGTAAAAGAATTTCAAAGAATATAGATGTTTTTAACCAATGGACATGACATTAATTTGACAATATCTGTAATACATAAAAAAAAAAAAAACCAAAAAACCCTGGAAGATGAATGCAAATTACTGTCATCAGTTTAACTTCATTTATTAAACAAACAAACAAATACATTACATTTTTTATAATAATAATTCATTTAGAGATAAAATATCTTTTCTTTTTTCATTGTCATTGACAACATTGAGATTCAATATAGAGAGGTATGTGGCATACTGCATGCATCCTAACTGGGATCACCTGCATATAGTGATTTTTCACTATTGCCTTGTGACACGTAGCAGTTAAAAGTGGAGAACTGTGAGGATGTGCCTAAAAGCACCATAGACAGTTTGTAGAAAACACAATTGCTTTCACAAACACCTTTTGTATGTTGAAAACTTCATGCAGATCTGTTAACTGATAAAATTGAAACTCCTCAGGAAGTTAGGTACTGTTAATTTGAGCCACCATTAATTACAATGGGGAAATGATTCAATCACTAGAGGGATCCAACAATTTGAAGACATCTTTCAGAGGTGACCCTGTCAGGCAATTTACAATCAAGTCTGAATAATTTTACTTTACTTCTCCATTTATATCATCTGCTGGAAACACTCCTGAAGTATTTTAACATTGCAACTCCAGTTAAGATTCCTATGACATCCTTAAAAGTTTCTCAGATAAATGTTTACATGAGAAAGATTAATGTCAAATAAACCAAACCAAACAAAATCTGACCACAAATGTTAAAGCTTTCTAGAATATTGAGCTTCAGGAAAAAAAAGTTTAGAAGGGGAGTCTTCACTCTAATGGCTCAGAGAACAAACTGCAAATAAGGAAGTGCAGTTTATGAAAACATACTTATGTGCATATATATGTAAATATATTTTGTTGACCATGATCAGCAGCTAAACACTTCCCCAGCCACTTGGTCTCTTCCCACCTCAGGAGGCTTGGGGGACAGAATTAGAAAATTGAAAGTGAGGAAGGATTCTCCCCCTTTACGCTGCTCTTGTGAGACCCCACCTCGAATACTGCATCCAGTTCTGGTGTCCCCACCACACAAGGGGCATAGATCTACAGGAACGAGTCCAAGGACTTTTTGCCACTAGAATGTGCCAGCTTGTGTTACACCAAGTTTTGTGGTTTCATTACAAAAGTTGTGTAGAGTGCAATTATTTAAGTGGTCAGTGCTAATTTTTGAAGAGAGTATTAGATTTACACAACTCTTTAAACTTCAAATAACTAAACTGCCTTATGCTCCTTCTTTCAAGTGTTCTTGATCTTAAAACTGTATTATATAATTTGGAAAATGAGGACTTGTTTCAGTAAGCAATATAAAAATAAAGAGCCCATTCAAAAGGAAATAAATAATAATACTTAAATTAAAACAATAAATCATAAATCATTGTGATAGTTCAATAATTCCCATCAACTGATGCATTGGAATGTGTACTTTACTCTAGAAGTAGTAAAATTTCTTCAGGCGTCTGAAGTTCATCAGGTGATTACTGGGCTATGTTAGATTAAAAATTGCTGTTTCTAAGTCACTTGTTGTAAGTGCTGCTAAAATCAGCCTTTGATTTATCTCATTTTATTAATAAGTCTTGAATTATTGAAATACCAAACTGTGTCAAAGAGTAAAAAAATACATTTTAAATTCCTGTATGAAACCAGCCATACTTATTCCAAATAACTATTGGACAATATTTCTTTGTTCCTTGTCCAAAAATACAGTAACCTTTCCTGCAGTTGTTAAATATTTTTCTGTATATACTAAAATGCTTAGTTGATATAAACCTGTTAATGTACAAATATATTTCAGAGATGTAATTATCTGTCAACTTCCTAGATGTATTACTTTTTCACCTTAAATAGTTTTTCCCTCAGCATTCAGCTTTAGAATGAACTCAGAAAAATCAATAGTTATTCTCCTCAATAATTTAATGCATTAGATCAAGACTTAGAAATTTTTATTAAAAATATTGATTTAAATATAAGTAAAAATGTTAGCAAGACAACTATTATCTCAGAAAATATCAGTCATTTGCCATCTCTATCATGTGTCATGCAGCTTTTACATATTTAACTATTTTGGAGGGGGAAGGGGAATAAGAAGTGGTTGTACATTCTGAAAGACTCACAAGGCATAGGAACAATAAGATCATCAGGTCTATAGTGAGAAATTTTCCCTAGGACACAATAAAACTCTCTTTCTTCTAACTCTTTCCAGTTATGATTGATGTGAATTAGGATAGATGCCTTAAGCACGGAGTTGAAAAATCATGAATTATATGTGGGAATTTTATCCAAAACTACCAAAGCTCCACTGAAGTGCTAAAGCATTGGTTTTCTACAAAGCTTCCCAAAATGTTAGTATTAATCTGTGACTGTTCTGAATGATTTAAAATGTTCTGAAGGTGTATAATGAACAACATGCTTAGATTCCAGCATAAACAAATCAGTCAAAAATGTTTAGAGCTAGTGTTTTCAGAAACTAACGTTATCTAACAAAAGCTGGCAGTTAATTTTTATGTATTATGTCTTACTGTTCTCTGATAGAAAAAAAAAATCAAAGAACAACAAAACAAAAAAAAATTCAAAACCATAAAAATTAAATAAATTGTGCTATTCAGATACTACTGAATAGTGTTACTGAACTTCAAGCTTAGGACCACCTAATTAAATTATCTCTAAG
The DNA here is from genome assembly GCA_024605025.1 of Megaceryle maxima. Classification (NCBI taxonomy): domain Eukaryota; kingdom Metazoa; phylum Chordata; class Aves; order Coraciiformes; family Cerylidae; genus Megaceryle; species Megaceryle maxima. The sequence goes on along the minus strand of JANHGN010023193.1, from coordinate 3,966 downwards.
TATTCTAAGTCAGCTGAGCCTGTTACTCCAATGGGCTCAAATCCAATTCACTTTTAGGTATGCATTCATATTACTTTTAAAGAAAAAAATTACAGTAAGTAATACTTTTAAGTTTCAAATACCCCTCAGCACACTGTTCAGAATGATGGAAGTTCAGCAACTGTACTGTTCATGGAAAAACAACCTTAAATTCTCTCTTTAATCTAATATGACAGTTTCAACTCTTCAAGACCACCAACACAGTTTAGTGTGGCATTAGAAGCTGTCTGCCAGTCATGGATCACTTCTTCATGTTCTTGGCGCAACCTTATCATGAGGAAGAAAAGAGTATTTCCTACAACAAAGAATGCTTCAAAAGACTGCAAAGTCATTCTCAAACCACTTAGCACTACTTTAATTTTTATTCCATTTTTCAACTGCCAACGTCATGTCAGTGCAACGAATGATAACGACATTAATTCAAGTTGTGCACTATCTTAGACTCACAGGAATCATTGTAATGAGCACCTTCTTAACAAATGAAAGAAGGTCCCCAATTTAATTATCATCCTCACTAGTAGTAGATGTTTGAAGTGTCCAAAGCAAAAGACGAAAGAGCAATAATAACTCTCCAAGTGCTGTCAGCGTTTCATCCTCAGTTCTTACCCAGTTCATACTTGCAGCATAACATTCCCTATGACCTTCAAAATACTTGTGTTCAGACTGAGAGCCTGACCTAGTACAGTTTTGCAAATGTAATTGTAGCTTCCTGACTAGACAAATGTTTCAAACAACTTGAATTTTTCACGTGCTTTTCCTATTGTAGTACTATGATATACTTGTTTGCTGCCTTTTCTCCCTCATTCTGGCATATTGTTTTGATATCCTTTACATCATTCCTTCAGAAAAATGTTACATAGAAACATAGATTTTAATACACTACATAGAAATAATGTTTTTCTTTCAGGAAAACAAAGTTTGGTTGGGTCCTTTGCCTTCTCATAATGGGATGGACTGTCATTCTTACTTTCATATACATGAGCCTGCATCACTGGCAGCACATCTAAACGAGGCGCAAACAAGCCAATGGTCACTCGCCAAGAAGACCAGCTCCAGTCCAGGCCAGTCTACACTGAGCAAGGGAATCGTGGTGACAAGGGCCAGCAAGGGGCTCTTTTTGGGCTTTTCGCAGTCGGGAGGAGCCGGGAGAGCGGCTGGGCTGTGCCGGGGCCGGCATCCTGCGGGCGGCTGCTGAGGCGGCCCGGGCGGAGCAGCCCCAGCGGCGGCAGATCCGAACGAGGCGGAACCGCCACGACTGGCACTCGCCGAGACACCCCCGGCATAAAAGCAGCTCCTCGGGTGCCCTCCTCCAGGGGGCCACCCGGGGCACGGAGCGGACACACGGGGCACGGCAGCTCGCCCGCGAGGGCGCCCACTCGCCGACGGACCAGCTCCAGTGTGGTGAGTCCGCGCTGGGGAGGGGAAATCGCGGCAGAAAGGGCTGGCAGAGGGCTCTTTTGGGCTCTTTTTTGGCTCTGTTGGAAGGCGGAAGAGTGGGTCCTTGTGCTGAGCAGCACCCCCGGCGGCCGCCCCACTGCCACCCAGCGCTGCCGGGGGGAGCGCGAGCGGCCGGGAGCGCGGTGGCTGGCGCGAGGGCAGCGCGCTGAGGCTCCGAGGTCGTCGGGGCGGCATCGCAGAGGCTCCTCGTCTATGAGCCAACGATGTGTCCTTGTGGCTAGGAATGCCAATGGTATCATAGAGTGCATTAGGAACATTAAGAAGGATGTGGCCAGTAGGTCAAGGGAGGTCATCCTCCCACTCTGTTCTGCCCTGGTGAGGCCACATGTGGAGTACTGTGTCCAGTTCTGAGCTCCTCAGTTCAAGAGAGACAGGGAACTACTGGAGAGAGTCTAAACAGGGCAACAAAGATACCTGGGAGACTGGAGCACCTCCCTTACAAGGAAAGGTTAAGAGACCTGGGACTCTTTTTCTTGGAGAAGACTGAGAGGAGGCCTTATCAATGTCTGCTTGAGATGGTGTGATTTTGAACCAGATGTCCTCTTCTCACACACACAAAAAAAACATGTATCGTGTCCAATTTAGTCTAGAAGGGTCCTCCACAGGTCATATAGTCTGCCCTTTACTTAAACTAGGGTTAGCTGCAATGGCCTGTATCATTTTACAGGATGTTCTTCAGGTGAACTTTGAGATCCACTGAGATGGAGTTTTAACAGCCTTTCAAGGAAATATTTTCCAGTAGTTAAGTGTTCCTTGCAGAATTTTTTCCTTACATCCAGTTGGAAATTCCCCTTATTGCAGCTTGTGGTTGTTGCCCCTGTCTTATTTGGGTGCATTGTGGAGAAAACCTCAGTTCTCCATAATAACTTCTCTTTAGGTAAATTAGGATTGCAATCAGATCCTTTCTTAGTTGTCTCTTCTATAGACTAAACAAATCCAGTTCCCTCCGTTTCTCCTGGTATGTCACACACTCCAGTTACCAAGCCAGTCAATGACCTTCTCCTGGACTCTGCATTTTTTTTGATATCTTGTACACAGGGGGAATATATGGTCATCATGTCCCATCTCTAGGCACACAAGGGTTGCAGATCTTTGATGGAAGCTGATAGTAAGTTATTCATAATGCTACTTGACTTTGTAGCTTGCTAGTTAGATTAGTACCTTACCTCCACGTTTACTACGTAACTCATAGGGAGCTTAGAGGTGTCAGAACCTTTTTAGTGAAGAAATACTCTTTTGATAGCAACAGTACCGGTATCATTAAGCAAAATCTCTGAAATATTGATGATTGACTTTTTGCAGTAATAGTATTACAACTGTGTATCATGTTTAAACTACAAATCTCCTCATACATAAAAAATAGTGTAGAGATGTTATGTATGAATGATGCTGCCCGAAAATAGAAATCATATAAAAAACCCTACTGATGGCAGTGCACAATCCTAGGGCAATAGCTGAAAGGGTAGGCTGCATTTGCATGAATAGTTGGAACTGGAAATATCATCAGTGAAGCTGTTGTGTTTATTTTGTATCCTGTTTGTCAGGAAAAATGTTACTTTTCTGAAGTGACTTCTCATGCAAGTAGCATATTCTATGTCAGGACTCCTGGATTATAACAATATTTAAATATTTTTAAAAGATTTGCCTGCAATCTCATTCTATTTGTGAATTCTTTTTTAGAGTTTCTACTCACCCCCTCACACATTTGATCAAGAAAATTCTGACTTTCTTATACAAATTAAATGTAAAGTTTGTCATATGGACCCTACTTTGAAAGACATCATACTGAACTATCTCCCAGTCATTTTCCCTTCAAATCCATAAAACTACTTGGAAGAGGTATGAACAGCTTTTGGAATTAACAATGTCTTTTGTGAAGCAATTAAATGAATGGAGAACACTATTAAGATATACGAATAGAGCTTATATGGTTCAGTGAAAAACTATGACTGCATTCAAGGCAACATCTCACACCAGTTCCAAAATAAATGATGTTTTTGTGCATCTAAAACAAATACTTAATTGCACTTGGGCACTGTCTGTCTTTTTTGCATTTTCATCTGGTTATAATGCTTCTCTTTCCTTGCAGTTTATCCATTACTTCCATCAATCTTTTAAATTTAAAAACTCAAAATGTTTAGAAAGATGAAAATTTTAGAAATGCCAGTATCAGCTACCCTACATTCTCTGTCAATTTGCCTTCTTAGTAACAATTTATATTGAGAAAAAAGCATTTACTCAACCAAAAATCCCTACTTCATTTTTTTTTTTTGTAATGTTGCTTAATCCTCTTTTTAGAGGAGGGCCATCAGATATACCATTCTATTACAAGATATAGATACAAATACTTGCTCTGTACTTCTTGTAATCACAGTGCTAAAAAAAAAAAAAAAAAAAAAAAAAAAAAAAAAAAGAAATGAGAATTTTAAAAAACCCTTTAAAATGTTGGGACTTTTAAAAAAAATTAAT
>JANHGN010023189.1:0-19635 GCA_024605025.1 Megaceryle maxima | reverse complement strand
GCAGTTCGTTAGAAGAACTGAGCTGAACAGTAAAATCACTGAACAGAACCAGCTCTGTTCTCACCCAAACCAGGACAACATAAACTTTCTCAGGAACATATTGGTGTCTCCTTGTTACATCTACAGCTGCCTTCTCTCAGATGAGGCTTTGCACACTCTTAAGGGAAGGAGGCTGCTCTCATCATTTTGTCTAAGGGGTATAAGAAACTATACTGGAATTTATTTCTGTCACTCTAATTTAGGAGTATTTTTTTCACCCTTTTGTTGTATCAGGAAGGAAAAAACAGTGGCAATTCAGACTAGTGTCTTACCATGATTAATGAAGGAACAAGAGCAGCCCAGCTCACGGTACTACAATTCAACATAAACATGCAAGTCTATTTCTTAGAAACAGCAAGTACATGCCCCATAACTTTTCCCTCTGACTGAAGAGGAATAAAGGACTGCAATGGCCATATTCACAGTTATGGCCACAGTTATGCTTCAGAACTTGTATGGGCAGGCAGTCTCACGTTACCTTTTTCAGAGGTGATTTCTCTGTGTCTGTCTGAGCTGAATAGCTAAAGGAACATGCCCCAAAGCATGTTTTGTCCAAAACCACATAAACTAACCTCTGCCAGGAAAACAGACAACAGTAATCAAGATGTCTCAGAATCAGTATCATCCTTTCACTGATCCCTTTACACATACCATCCAGGTCATAGAAAACTTCTGTTAATATTATCAGTTTAGCTCCTTCAAGAGTGTATGTTACAATAACATCCCTCATTATTAGACTCTGGCTTTTCTGTAATGCATATGTGGGAGGCTTATAATTGTCCATATTTTGAACTTTTATAGTCACAGTAAAAGGCATACCTCTGGCGCATGGTCAGTTTTCTCTGCTGAATGCCAAGTACCTACTCAAGGTATCAAAGTACCATAACTTGTGACATATTTACATATTTGTTATGCTTCTTTAACAAGCATAAAGCAATGCACTTTGCTTTAGCCTTGCTACAGAAAATTACTGAATAATGTTATCTGAAATTTGCACACAGCAAGCACACACACAAACAACACAAGAAGGACACTCAGCCTGAAATATTTAATTGCTGATTTAAGTTTGGCAAAGATATAAGCAAGTGAAAGTGCAATTCCATCATGGAAGGCATCAGCCTTCTGTAACTGTAGGCATCGCTACTATCTGTGTAGTATATTTATAAAAAATTTCTGAATGAACTTCATGGCTGGATCTCTCAGTGACTGCTTATCTACTCAAGCACTTTCAAAATCCATAGACACAACAAGCCCCGGTTTACACATTTTGAGACTGGGTCTGTGGTTTGCCTATATGAAAACTTCACTGACAATATTGCCTTTCAATATGTCCCACCATGTTGCAGTGACACCTTTGCTGAGACAAGTGATTCTGCATGCGGAACAGAACTTACAAATAAGAAACATTTTGATCATGGTATGATTCATCTGGCTCAGCTGCAACACCGTTTTGGGTAGAAAGGGAATGTTATCAGACTAAAACCAAATTGCAGAATTAAAGCTTTCAAATATGTGAAATCTCTGAGAGGAGTATGCCTAACACCTCCAATTTGAGCATCAGATTGAGATAGCAGTGGGTACAACATCAGCTGCTTGCCCCTCATTCCCAGAGGCACCATGCTCCAGCAAGTCCATGCCATTCTCAGAACCAGGGCACACACTTCCACAACCCCAGGCAGAGACTTAACATTAGCCCAAGCAGCATGAGATGTTTCTGGCACTGAAACTGCTTTGTTACACCCTTTTTTCTCCGCTCATAATGGCACTATGAATTCCAGACAGTGCAACGCTCTCACAATTATACATCTATGAGAATTTTAAAAGCAAAGAAAACTAAAAGCAGAAACAGTGTGCTTTTTTTATTCCCCAATCTAGTAGCCTAATTTATATGCAGAACACAAGCAACAAACCTACATTAGGCAAAATAATAGCAAAGATTAAATTCAAAGTTTGGGGGATCTGTAGGTCTTGTGTACACACATTTCCTCTTGTATTTTTAAGTTAGCTCTAACTAGGAATTATTCCTTTACTATTAGCATTACTAGTGTTGTTTGAAACATTTTCTTTCTTTCTTTTTTTTTCCTGTATTGTGAAATATTTCTAATACACAGAGTAGTGGGATTTGTTTATATTGAGTTTTTTTAAGGCAACCACATTCTTCAAGGAAGCAAAGCTCACAAGCGGTGAAGGAGGAGATAAGATTGCCTGACAAAGGATCTTTACATGGTTCCTTCAGGAAAGTACTCCCCGACAACAAACACCAGGTGCTGCTTCCAATGCATTGAAGATATACAACACCATGACTTTCACATACTTTTTCAATCATGCACCACCTTTGTAGTAGAGCCTGAAGGGGAGCTTTCATGTAACTACCAAAGAATCTGGTCCAGTGTACTGTCAAGTATCCATTTTTTACATGCTCTGTCCCCCAAGTTTACCCAGAAAAGGACAGTGCAGACTGCTACAGGCATAGATCTGACATAGTTAAAAGTTTACATTGCCCTTACTCCTTAGAAAGGTTTATTTGGCAGTCAAGTTCAGGGAGCTCAAGCTGCTGTAATATCTACTGTCTCTATTATAGAGACTGATAAATAATATGGGAGAAGGAAAATGGAAAATATCTTTAAAACATTCTAGAAACAAGAAATGGAGAAGATTTTTAGATAAGTGGTTGCTTTTGGTATTTCAGAGACTGCTATTTAGATATTCTAGTAGTGATGAAGATTAAGTATTTAGGATCCATACACTAGGAATAAACAGATACTAATACCCCTGATTCTATTCTAGGGAGCTTATAAAAAGGCTGGAGAGGGCCTGTTTACAAAGACCTGCAGTGAAAGGACGAGGGGTATTGGTTTTAAATTAGAAAGGAGGGTTTTAAATTAGAAATAAGGAGGAAGTTGTTTACCACAAGAGTGATGGGGCACTGGAACAGGTTGCCCAGGCAGGTGGTTGAGGCCCCATTCCTGGAGATGTTTGAGGTGGGGCTTGATGAAGCTCTGAGAAACCTGCTCTAGTTGAGGATGTCCCTGCTCTCAGCAGGGGGCTTGGACAGGATGACCTCTAGAGGTCCCTTCCAACCCAGACATTTCTATGTTTCTATTTACAGTGTTATCACACCTCTGCTTTTGCAATTTTGCTGATGTCTTGTTTAAGAGTGTCAAACTCTGAATTGGCACTGACCTATGTCATTCCTCTATCTTCCATTTTTCAGTAATTGCCACGTCCTGCACCTGGAAGATTTTCATTTAAATAATGATTAATTATTAACAAGCAGCTTTAGCAATGACATGAAATAAAGTTAATTTTTCCTGCCTTCAGAAGATAAAAATAATTCATTTGGAATTTAACAGTTAGTAAATTGTTCTACAAAAATACAGCTCTGCAGAGATTTTCATTTTCTGCATACTAATTACTGGGGAGGAAATCCTGGACTGTTGACATATAAACTAAAATTCTCTGTGAATTCAGTGGGACCAGGATGTGTTCCACACAACTTTACAAAGTCATGACTTACATACAAATGCTTGTAGATTCAACATTCAGGTTTTGCATCTCCATAAACAAACAGAACAGGAAAATCTAGTTGGTGCAGACCCAATTTCCCAGAAAACAAAACAAATCAAATCAGTAAGCAATGGGAAAAGTAGAAAACCAAGAGAGGGAAAGGCACATGTTCTGTAGCAATACCGGGCTAAGTCCTGGCTTGTAAACACTGCTACAATAAGTATCTCAGGTGTGAGATACTTACCTTCAAGTAAGATACCTTCAAGTGTGGTGTGCCCTAATACAATTTGCTGCCTCCAGTCAGGTGTTCAGGCACCCTACAAACACCAGAGACCACACAATCAGAGTATTTTCCACCATATTGACAGAAAGTATTTCTTCCTCCTATGCAATCTCTTTAAGCTTCTTTCTCTGAGTGGATTAGATATTCCCTGTGCTAGAAAGAGGACAAACCTGTCATATCTTGGAGGGTAGCACATCCACAGAAGAACAACCAGTCTATATGCTTACAAACAGGTAATTTTTTAATGCTAATTAGCTTCCATAGATAAAATTGAAAGACGACCTACTGCTGGGACAGTGGGAGACCAGGATTCCTGATTTTTCTCCAATCTAGTCTTCCAGGGAAATTTTCCTATTGAGTTTTCCACACTCCAGTTGAACAGTTGAACATTGTCCAGAGGAGAGCTACCAATCTTGGGAGGGGTTTAGAGAACAAGTTGTATGAGCAGAGGGGCTGAGGGAGCTAGGTATGTTTAGTTTGGAGAAGAAGGGGGCTGAGGGGGGACCTCATTGCCCTCTACAACTACCTGAAAGGAGGTTGTAGAGAGGTGGGTGTTGGCCTCTTCTTAGTAACTACTGACAGAACCAGAGAAAATGGTCTGGAGTTGCAGCAGGGGAAGTTTAGATTAGATATTAGGAAGAAATTCTTTACAGAAAGAGTGGTGAGGCACCGGAACAGCCTTCCCAGGGAGATGGTTGAGTCACCATCCCCAGAGGTATTTAAGAAACGGGTAGACCTGGTGCTTCAGGACATGCTCTAGTGGCAGGCATGTAGGGGGGTATTTTGTGGTTCTGAAGTTTGATCAGGGTATTTAGGTGTTTTTTTAGGTGTTTTTTTTGTTATAGGTATGGTTGGACTCAGTGATCTAGGAGGTCCCTTCCAACCATGAATATTCTGTGATTCCAGTCCGTAATGCTGTCTGTTACCACATTTCATTCTCCTCTCTTTTTCTCTTAACAGGTCTCTGTTCATCCTTTTACCACTACTAAGATTGACATCTGAGTATGTCACAATGTTTTCAAATACAGCTAGTTACAAAAATTTAGGCGCCTTTCTATATGGAAGTGGGTGGGACAGGTACAGATGCTCCCTTGGACACCAAATGCTACGGTTTCCTATTTGGCAGCAGTGCTGGGTAAGGAGCCATTTCTTCTCCTTGGTTGCCTGTCCTTACCCCTGCTACTCCTTGCTTCTGTCCTGCTACACAGTCAGCCAGACAATGGAGCTTATACAGGTGAAAAAAATGGATAGGCTGTTTGTCTGGGTTTTTTGGTTTTGGTTTTTTGGTTTTTTTGCTGGTTTGATTTTCAGTCTAGAGGAGGCAACAAGAACACATGAAGAAACCAAAAAGGGTATAGAGAGCCCAGAAACTTAAGTCATCATTGATGCTGGTAACTGTCCACAAAATCACATCCAAAGGTCTTGGTTTTGTGATCAGCTGCAGGTAACCCAGTGCCACAGTCAGCAAAAATTATGTTCCAGTCCCCTACTTTGTGGCACTACTAGCAGTCACAGTGATGCCTGATCACTTGGATGTGGAAACTGATTGACTGCACAGACCCACCAGAAAGGTGTGAGACCACATTCTCTCCATAAAGATTTAGATCAGCTTAAACCAGGCATGATATATTATCTCTAGTCCTTTTTTGGACTTAGTTCATCCTTATCCATCTCCTCAAACCTGTGCTGCAATATCATTAGAGCTCCAGGTCTGAGAGAACAGGAGTGGCAGAAACAGAGATTTGGTTTATATGGAATACTCAATTTAATAAACGGTTGTAATCATCTGTAATTAACTGGTTTGTATCTGGCTAGAATAAAAAGAAATAGAAATACTCTATCCCCATAACCTAACATTCCTTAAAACAATTTTCATAAGAGATGTTATGGCAGTTACAAAATATACCATGTTTTTTTAGTACCTAGAATCCTGGCATACCAAACAAAACATGTTAATTGCTAAAAATCAACTGTCACATTTTACTCTAGGCGTTTTGGTATAAATGGTTACCTTTCTTCCAGGTATATGATTATATTTTTTCCTCTTCTAATAACTATTGTTAATATTCATATGTACTGCCCTACACAGGTAAACAGGCAGATCAACTTTTAACAGCATACTTAATAAGATCATTTTCAAAACCATCAACCACAATGTCTAAACCCATCCCAACTACAACTTTTGCTGTCATTTTCCAGGGCATGGATTAAGTATTGTGCTGCCTTCTTAAGTCCTGGTAGCTTGCTCACGCATTCTGCTGAGCCTTTAAACAACTTTTTCCAGCATGTCTAGGGAACAAACACTACCTCTTTAAACAGCATTTCAGTAGACATCCACCTGTACCTCCTTCTCTCTCTCCCTCCCTCCCCTCTTCTGGAGGTTCCTCTTTCTAAAATCTGCCAGTGACCTCTTCCATTTTCTCTTCCTTTCTCTACTAGTTGTGGCACATCTCCAGGAGCCTTTATTCCACCCCTTTCCTCACCAGACACACACATCTCTACTCTGAAAGAGGTGAGTCCCATTTTGCAGTGGCATTCTTTAATGGAGTTCAATGTGAAATGGCATCTGCACTCAGCTTCAGCCAGCCTTGAGGTTACAAGTGAATGCCAGTAAACCACTTGCCATACCTCCAGATGCATCAAACTACCAGATTTTCCAGACAAGAGGCAGTTTGTGTAGCTTTCCAAAGCAGCTAGAGGGTCAAGACACTAAACAGATGAGTCTCTAGGACCCTATTTTAAATTAAATTAAATGTTCTTTTTACACTTCTGTACTATCAAAGACTTGCTACAATTTTACAGATTTTCCCTCTCTTTTTGTTTCTGTCTGAAAAAGAAGCTTCATGACAATTAATGCCAAATGAATTCTACACCACCAAACCTAGGCTCTCCCTACCTGCATGTGGCCAGGTAGAGAGGCCAGTAATAAACATATACACAGCCAAAACCTGAAAAGTGCATGTTTGAGTCCCTGCCAGCCATAGAAACTAGAGATAGCTTCCTCATCTAGCTCTTCCCATAACCAGCTAAAAGCTTTGAGAGAATACACTGGGTCATTTTCTAGGAACCAAGGCATTTGGTTCCCAAGGCTGCTGAGGGGATTCTTCCTGCCCTCTTTCCTATCAGAAGTCATGAAATTAAAAATAATTAATGACAATAATAATCACTAAATTAATTGTGGCTCTTTCAGACATCATTAAAGAAACCTAATCTTATGTACAAGAATCTTATTTGGAAAGCATAAAGGCAGGATACTCTTGTTTCCATCTAGAGGGCAGAAAGGCTGTGGAGCAGAGGGTCAGAGAGCTACATGCTGTCCCTGTTCTCATGTCCTTTCCTGAACATCACTCCTGGGCTGCCACTGTCATGGACAGGGTATTAAGCTAGGTGGCAAAAATGAGGCTATCTAAAGTACACATTTGTGTTTTCAAATAGTTCACAGAATATTTTAGGCTAGAAGGGACCTCTAGAGGTCATCTGGTCCAGCCTCCCTACACAAGTAGGGTCATATGGTCTCTAGTTTTGCAATAACTGAGCATCTCAGAATTTTAGTATTTGTGTGTCTGTTTTGAAAGGAGGTGCTATGATTCTGATTTTACATAGGAAGATCCAGGACACAAGGAGGCTAAGGATTACTTAAAAGTTATCTCAAAATTCTGTTTCAAGACAAGGATCCACACCCCAGAGTCCTAACCTACAGCTACTGTTAGCTACTTCGCTCTCAACCAGGTGTGCCCTTTCCTTACTGTATCAAAGAAAATATATTTGTAACAGATTACAAAATGCAAGGCAGCATTAATCATACGTTATGTTAATGAAGAGCGTAAGGTCTCATGCTCCCTGTGCTTCAATCTTTACTGTTTTCTCAAGGTAGAAGGGGCTGAATTTGAGCGGATGAGGAAAAGAACAAGGCAGGGAGCCTGCAACTCCTCCAGAACCTTCACTGGCTTCCTTGTGGTGTAAACAGCAAAGATCTATGAATGCCTTTGAAAAGTAGATCTCCCTTCAGTCCACCTACAGGATGACAACCTAAGTTATTCAGTTAGTTCAAGCGACATCAGTCTTTATCCCAATTCCCCATCACACACCTGAAATGCTTCACCCTAACAAGATAAGTCAAAGAAATGCACCACTTGAAGAAATTCACTCTCGATGTACTTTCTTTAGCAGCACTTCATTACTTTGGCACCTCTATTTAAGCAGTCATACTCTCCCATTTGAGGGAAAGCCAAAGAAAAGATTTATCTTCCTCTTAATTTGGCCTCTTTTTCAAGGGGCATTACAGCATAGTCCAACTATGGGGTCACAGCTAGCTTTGCAATGAACCTGTGTTCCCATTTAATGAGCAGCTCACTCCTGCTCCATGGACAGCCAAGCTGCACAGCAAGAATGTTTTTTAAGACCCCTGCATCCTTTGTCCAAGAAGTTGCAAGAACACACACACGCGCACGCTGACTTAAGCACCATTAACATGCACTTAAAGACCACTAATACATTTCCCTGAAAGGTGAGGGCTATGAGCCAATAGCATTATATGGGCATGTAAAACAGCTAATATTTTACACTGTGTGGCAGATAGCACTGATAATACCCTATCTCAAATTCTATAGAGTTTAGCATTGATTGTGCTTAACTGAAACAGAAATAAACACAGAAAAGGGCTGCTATACACCTAAGAAATTAAGTATTTTAACTTTTTTAAGAGAGAGGATAAAAGACAGTAACTTCTGTAAATTTAACAAAGTAAAGCCTAAGAGGAAATATAATTGCTTTCTCTAAATACATCATAGAGGCAAACACAAAGAGGAAAAGAGTTCCTTAGTTTAAAGAACAATATCAGTGAAAGAAAATATATGAATACATTTGGCCATAAATAAATCCACGTTGGAAATTACAAAAAATCTCTTCAATCACCAAAATAATGAGGTTCTTCAGTAACTTTCTAAAAGGCACAGTGCAATTTACCTAGTTTTGAGAACGTACATGATTCATTTATTAAAAGTATGATATTATTTGTCCTCATCTGATAAAAGGAAAGAGTCTTGATGATTTATGTTATTTTCTTATGACAGTTAAAGTAGCTGGATCCTGCCTGGAGAACTGGATTCAGTTCCTACTGCTATCAGGGGGTTCCTTTAGCGTAGGAGGCAAGCCACTCTAATCAAGCTTTTTACAAATGCTCCCAAATTACACTCACAAACAACTTCATTTTGGGGGACATGGTCTAGAGCCCCTGGGTTCTAATTTGCAGCTGTGAGGAGCAATTACAGCTGCAACTGAAGTCACAAGAAGCTGGGCTTTGAACAGACAAAATGCTCTTCAGTGTTAAGCACCCAGAAACTATCAGCCCTAATTATCTTGAGGAGAGTATTCAAAGTGAGTGGCAGTATATAGCTTCATACCTGTGCATTCAGGTTGCACATTACTAGAATGCAGATGAATCCTAACACCTCAAAAATGCTCTGTTAACACTAAAATAATGTTTGCACAGTGCACACAGAAGGTCATGGCTAGAAAAAGCCTAGGGGGGAAAAACGAATAATGACTGTGAGAACAGACTTTGCACAGCATGCAGTGAATCAGTCTTGATTCTGCACATTGAATAGCAAAAGGGAAAAACTAACTATTGAATTTCTGTTCAGTGTGAACAACTATTCTGTGCACTGAACAAGGCAGATTCAGGGGGTGATGGTGGGGAACCCAGTATGTGATCATGTAATTAAAGAGACTATCACAATGATGATTAAATACTAATATGAATGAGCTGGCTGCCTGTTACAGTGTAGGGCTGAATGCAAATTATTTTTCTTTTCAAATTCTGCCTCGACTAGCTGGGGAGAAGAATGGGAAACACCAGTTCCCTCTCTTCTGTATTCCACAAGGCTTTGATTTCCCTTTGTAACTCTTATATTCCCTTCTCTTTTACTGTCCTTGGCTATCTTATCTTTCTGTTTTTGAGAAATAATGCCTTCAAGAGCTGTAGCTCAAACTTTATCTTGTAATTGCGTGTGCTCAGCATTTAACACGGTAAAAAAAGAAAGGGGTTAGTATACTGTGTGAATACTGTTGCACTTACCAAAATATCTGTGAAGGCATACTGCTATCATTTGCTCTTTTTAACCTTTATTAAAAAAAAAAAATTAGAAATGAATCTATATAAAAGACATTTTCACTGCATGAGATTCAAACAGTTTTTAGTTGACAGCCGTGTTGCCTGCAGGCTGGACAAATTGTGTATAGGTTTTTATTTTATTTATAAATTTAATTCTTTAACAGCTAGTGTACATAACTGAGAATATGCCAAGTTTAGGCTCAAAAAGTAAAAGTGTTGAAAAGTGTTTCTCATTTAACAGAATTCATTGCAGGAGGGAGGGGAAATTTTGCATGTTGTCTTATCAACAACAAAAAAGACAGTGACCACACGCACAAATACAGACACACACATATGGGGCCAGATCTATGCCCTTTAATCTTTCCACACCTACTGCAGTGGAACTCATTTATTTTAAATGTTTCACTTTGCTTGATGTCAGTTCAAATCTGAGTGAAGAAATAATGATATTATTTTGGATATGCTGAACATGTGACTTTTGGCAAACTCAGTGCCAGCTGCTGATACACAGTATGCCCTGAAACTCAACATTAAAACACCAACCCACTGTTTTCATGTATGAAGTATCCACCTGGAGAAACAAAGCCATTAATTTTTATTCAGTCAGATAATTTGGAAGATGATTATGTGTTTGTTTTGCCACATAGATCTGCTTTAAAAAGTATATATAAACTCAATTCTCCCTCAATGTTGAGCTTATCAATCTGTTTTCTAATAGATTTGTCCAAACAGGCTTCTCAGAGACAGCTACACATATTCCAATGTTTCTTTATTTTTGTAGTATGAATTAGCCTGTGACAATGTAAAGGTTTTTGCAAGAAAAATCCTTCTGTCAAGAAATTATTCCGATTTTAATTAAAAATCCATTTTTCAAGCACTTAGTTCAATAAAACCTGAGACAGAGAAAAATAAATGGAGGAAGAACACAGAAGAAAACTATACAGGTAAACTTGAACCAAAACCAGCTGACAATCTTCCTCTTAACTCCACCAAAATGACACAGGGCACAAAGCTTTACTCCTCAGAGTGAACTGCAAGAAATAAAAGCAGGTACTTTGGCAGGTGAGTGTGGGTGGCATGGATTATGAAAGGCATGCTTGATCAAGGGGCAGAGAGCAGATGATAACAATAATGAGTATCTTTATGAAGCAATTAGAGAAATCTGTGCTTTGGATGTTGGTACTGCACCATGATTGAGAGTGCAAAGTACAACTAAGTATTAGCATTCATTTTTCACTCTCCATATCAATAATAGTACAAACCAAGTCTCATGATGCTTCCATCGACTCCATAGAAAAGATAAGCTGAGTACAGAAGAGCAGGAAAGTCCATGGGAAAGGCATAAGCTCCATACCTCATGTCCCTTCGCAGAGATTGCTCATGGCTAATCTTTTTTTTTTTTTTTACTCCTCAGTACACAAGGAAAAGAGAGTTAATGTGAACATCAAGTAGAAATATAGTGACCAGAATAGTAATGTCTCAGGCACAAGGCAAGTTGTGAGATAGCAATTAAGTTCATCCTACTAGTTTATATGGCCCATATCATGGGAAAATCAACCCCTTTTTCCTTGCTTTCCCTCCTCTACCTTTGTATACTCATTTGTCTCGCACCTTGTTCCTTGAGATTTTTTTTCTCTTGCAATCACAAATGCACTTCCATTACTCCCTGTTCCACAGCACCTGTTACAGACCATAAAGATATCTGTGCAACAAATTGACAAATCTGTCTGTTCAGTGATCACCGCTACTGCCCTGTAAGCTGGGGTAATAAATCATTTTAGCAGATGAATATGTCATCCAATACTGTTACAGTATAAAAGCAGCAGAGGCAACAAACCTCCAGGCAAAGCAACAGTAGCAAAAGCTAAATTAAAATCTAAAAGGAAAAAATTGCAACAATAAGGAGGATATTAGAAAGAAACAACTTAGAAGACATGTAGTCAGTATTATCCCTAAACCTGGTATGGCTGCAAGTTCAACTGACCACATATTTGGGCTCATCCTAACCATTCATACTTGGAAGGAGCTGAAACCAAAGCTGAGTTGGGAGTGTAACACACTTTCTCTCCATCATTTGGTGGGCTGGAGTCAGTGCTTGTTTTTACCTCTGTATGTTTAGCCACTGTGATATACAGCTCAGACTCAGTCATTTTTGTGTTCACCTATGTCAAGTGATTGGCTGACACTTAAAAACCACAAGAAAACTCTGGCTAACATATCCAACAGTAGTTTGACTTCACTTCAGCCTCATTACAACTAGGCAGTCCTCCAGATGTTGTGACCCCATTGGAACCCCATACTGTGCTATACCCTATACACCCCACATGATGAACTGGTAGGAGCACTTGCTTTTAAAGAGGACATTTCTCATGCATGTGAGTTTTAGAAGAGGTCCATGGCTAACCTTTTCTACTTCTTAGTTTCCTGAAGCAGAACAGCAGCCAGTAACTCCAAATGAAAGAAGGCACCAAAGACATAAAATGTTGTGCAATAAAAATTTCTAAACTTAAATCTACAGATCAAAAAAGTGCAGGAAGCCTGCTACAGTTCCTGACTAAGCCAGGCTAAGAGTAAGCCTAACATATGAAGCCATTTTGTCTAAAATCAGGAAGCCAGGAAAAGAATGGGCTACAAATGGTTAAATCTCATCAGAAAATGAAAAATTGACACATATCCTACTGTTCCTCTCAGAGTTGGTACCTAATCAGACAAAGAAGAAAAAAAACAGCTGTCAAAGCCTAAGACAGGAAACAGAGCCAAATTATTTCTGTCTGGCAGAAGTCCTAAATTTTCCTCTAGTCAGCAGTGGAAAAGCCACAGTCAGGAGTCAGCATATACAAGAAAAGCCTCATGGAAAGAAGAAAAAACAAACAGCCTTTCTCTGCATATACAATGTGGCATCATGTCTACAGCACACCTGTCTGATGATCCACATCAGACTTCAATTTCTGTGACAAGTCTCAACTGTAAAACAGTTCCAAAGGCATTGCAATGAAGAAGACACACCACAAATGCATCCATCGATACACAAACATCTATGCAAATTCACTTGTCGTTAGTACTGCCTGCTGTGCTAGGACAAAACAAAAATACACACGGCAAAAACTCATGAAGAGGAAAACGAGCTGTTGACATCATGGAAGACTCACAAGCACCATCAATCTCTGCCCCTTGAGGATGGGGATACACAACATAAGATGCACAGTGTGATTTTACAGCAGTGATTTTTCCTTGGTGAACACATGGTAGTTGTTACACCATCGGCTCAGACTGATTGACTAATTAGCCACCTAGGTTACTCCACAGTATCTTCGTTAGATAGCCTTGAAAGACAAACAGTGCCAACTGCTGTAATTAAACTGTATTCCTGTTAATAAGTTTGTTGAATTATTCTTTGATGTCTTTAGAAGTACACTACAAACAATTTAACCAATATGGGAATATTACACAGACTATCCCTTTAAAATACACTTCACATGAAGGTGACTACTGATTTTACTGGACAAAGAGTTACATCTATACAGTGGGGGACTGGAAAATTAAAACAAACCAACCAACAAACCAAAAAACAAGAAACATATGAAACCCAAGTATTTCAGTCTATAAATAGAAGATACCCTCAGACACACACCACAAAAAAACCCCCAGCTTTATTACACAGAGTTACCATCAGTTAACTACTCATTGCCTGCCTGAACTCCTGTTTAATCCATGCACATTATAGGCAACCATACCATTAAAGCACAACAGAATTTGCGTATGCCTCTCAGCTAGAATAAGGAAATGTTTGGAGTCTTCACCCTGCTGCACATAGGGTTGGTTATCATAGCTCAAGGACAACCTAATAGAAGCAAAGGACAGGGTTATACCCATATTCTGCTCTTGAAACTCTGATTGCAGACTTCTGATAAGCACAGAGCAACTGCAAGTGTCAATGCATGTCATCTGAACCCCAGTATGTCCCTGGGTGAGTACTCCCACCTGTGGCGAATGTGCATAAAATACATCTCAGTGCAGTTATGATTGTTGCTGTCAACTAGCCCACAGTAACTCAGTGAATCACAGAAATGCAGTCACAGGTCTCAGCCCAAAGCATTGGCCTGGACTGCTGCTTCTGCTGGGAGGGAATTGTATATGTGCATATCCAAACCAGTTTTAATCTACTCACCAGGTAATACCAGCAGTTAACACAGGAATTTAGGCAAGACAGTAAGTTTTGCAGATAGATCAACACCAATCTTTCAGCTCTACAGCTTACAGTATCTGACCTCTGTAGATCTGACCCACTGCATATGCTGTAATCAGGGAAGTGAGAGGAGTACGGATAAAACACCAGCTTCTATGGTAGAGCAATAACTGAGCTTTGTCCCATTTTATTTAAATGCTTTGAGAACCACAAAATTTGGAAAGTATCCCACACTATTGCTCAAGATTACTACTCTGACAATAAGATTCTAGCTCTCCCATCAGCAAAGCACTAAAATACCTCAGGAACAGACATGAGGAACACAGCTGTAAAAGAAATAAACTAACAGGTCTCACTGTATTTGAACTGCTGGGAGGAGAAAACCCAAAGTCACTGGCCTCTCTCCATCACCAAAATGCATCGAAGTGTTTTCTGCACAGCACCCACCATATTCAAGCACTGAAGGGTATCACTAGCAAAAAGACTAGGGAAAATCACCAGAATTGCTACCAGGCTATATAAATGAGCAGCAGAATAATTTCCTAAAATAATTACCCACTAATGATAGCTTTGAGGTAATAAAACACTAAGTCAGTACCACATCACACGGTGCAATAACATGATAATATTTCCTCTACATATGTAACTGGATCACATCATTTATGATAACAACAACATAAACAACCTTATGTCTCTAGACTAAATACTCCCTGTAGTTAGAAACATTTTGGGGTTTTTTTATTCCACTTGAAGAAATGTTGAAAATGTATGCAAGCTACGCCTGTGCTCTTGATACTACCTATCTAAAAACCAGCATGCAATATTTCACATGATTTTGACAGCTATCAGACCACATCACTGCATGATCATAGGATGATCAGATCTGTGTTCCACTTTGGAATTCATGAAGGTAGGCAGGTGTGGGCCTCCCTGTCTTCCAGGAACTATATAAGCAAAAAAGATAATCATAGCTTTCATTTATATTTTTTTCAAAGTTTCTATCCAATTTTCTAACAGAGATAACCTTGAAAATGTAAAGGAAACAAAAATGATAGACAGATTGCTAGGTTTGTAACAACTGAGAGCTATGTTCAATTTCAACGGAAGGGTGAAAGTGAGAAATCTAAAAAGTACACACCCCCTTCCAAACAACTTGATTAAACGAGGTATATAAAAAATCTATTCACAAAAAAGTAGGGAGTTCCTTAGCTGGCTAAATGGAAGCAACTGCACTTAGGACTAGCTGGAGATCAAGCAGCCTGTGTCTTACAGCAATGAGAAGAGTTCAATAGCAATCTTATTTTAGCCAGAAAGGATTAGACAAGAAGCTGTCTTGAAGGCCCCTCCCAATCTCAATTACTACACTATTTCTCATGGGTTTTTTCCCCTTTTCCTTGAAGAGTTGCTCTGTTTTCTTGATGTCATCTAGTCTGAGAAATATTTACCTTTTGTCTTTGTGTTTATGTGTCTCAAAGAAAATTGAGGTGAGTGACAGAAAGCTATGTAAAGTGATGTTATAAAAAGAACAGGAATCAATTATTCCCCTTAATTAATAAGGACAGAAGAGGAAGTAATGAATTTAAGCAGTACCAGGGGAAATTTAGGTCAAATACAGTTACAACATGAAGTTTTACACGGTAAGAAGAGTTAGGCAAAAGAACCAGCCATCAAGGGAAGTTAAAGACCCCTCATCACTGGCACATAGCCAAGGTCAGAAATCTCCCAGGAGGACAACTGAGGAAAAATGAAGCCATTCCCATTCCCTTGGTGGGAGAATGGACAAGAGGTTAAACTCAAAGCGTCTTCAAACATTTACAATTATTTCCTCTTTTGTTCTTGTTTCCTCCTTATGAACATCTTCCTCTATATTTTCATGTTGTGTGAAGTGTTCCTTGTTGGATAGCCATTCTCTCAAAGCTTCACAGGAGTATTATATTTATAATATATTTAAATATAGTAATATACATCTTATCTATTAAAGAAGATTATTATTTATCATTGAAAGTCTTTCTTTTCCAAGCCCCATGGCTTTCTGTCATGTCAGGACTTCTAATAGCAAAGCCATACAAGCACCTGCAGCAGCTGTTCTTTACCAAGACTCAGTTATTCTAAGAGACAACATGGAAAGACAAGCAACACCAGCATAGTTCTTATAAAGCCCATCTCTCATTCTCTCCCACCTTTTTTATTACTATGCTATCCAGACAATGAAAATATAAAAGACAGAAACCTTTTTCAGCCAAACCTTTTTTTCTTTGCTTTGTTTTTAAAGGGAAAGTCCAGACATGCTTTATTATTACTATTGTTACTTTTCCTTTTCTGAGAATAGAGTAAACCAAAGTGAATCTCGCAGGGGAAGAGACCATACTTTTAATTTTAGCCTTTATTGGGATTTCTAAGGAGTTGACAACTGTACTGTTGCTCCTATTTAAAAAGAAACAGAAAAAGCATAACATTTAGAAGTAAAATCACTAAGAATAACTCTCAGAAAGGAGTAAAATAAAATAGGATTCTTTTCAATTTTAGGCATCCCACTCACAACTTGTATGGTGGAAATCCCTCACTATCCCCGTGCCTACAGACAGAATCTACGCAGTAATTAGCATTTCTGAGATTTCTGAAGTTAATTAAGAAAACTTTCAGCTTTCTCCGAGTCCCAAATGACATTAGGACATCACAGCTCTAAATGCTGTATACACAATCAGTGAGGAAGTGTTCTAAACGGACAGGTCAGTGAAGACAGAAAATATAGAGTGATGATGTAACTTAAAGCAGGACAATAAGACAAGTTGTCCTCTCAGTCCTTTGCCATCTTCTTTAGAGAAAAGATACTCATCTCCTGCTTACTTTCATTCTGATATCTGCAAGTCTAAATGTTAAGGATATAATAAACTTACCCTTTTAGGTTAATCTACTGCATAATCTACAGTTATAAAGCTATGATTGCAGCTATTCTACTCTATTAGTAGTTATTTCTCTTCTAGCATTAATTTAGCCAGGGAAAAGAGCAGCATAAGGGGTAGAAACCAGTAACTACGAGACAGACCTGTATTAACAGACCACAGTGAAAATTTCACATTTTTAGCTCTACTGTTTTCAATGTCATCTAGGTTAAGCTATCCATCACTCCATCTGTGATGACATTATGCATTCACTTATAGTCTAGATATACTTAGGTATACATAACCAGCCATAGTTTCTCTTTATTAGCACTACACTACAAAACCAGCCTAATGGTTGAAAGACCATAGGATTCTGTCACGGTGGCCTCACTGTTAAACACAACACTAAATAAATGTACATTGGTCATAAATAAAGAGTAAGATAGGTGGTGAGATGATCACATGACATTGAATACAACACTCCATTCACTCCACTGCAATAGCCTGCTTGCAGAGTATCTTGCATTCAGTAAGATCAACGCAAACAAAAATTAAGTGCCAATACCAAAGTGCATACGAATGAATCATCAAGTACTGAGCAATGTAGTGCCTAGCAAATGCCACAGAGCCTACACATGACTGGTACTTCACCTAAAAAAATGTTACGCTGCTAAACCTTACTTTTCCCTGTGGATAGAAATTGTAAAAACGGTGAGACATTTTATGGTCTTGGATAACTAACAGTTATTTTCTTCTCCTGTTTTGGTATTGTTAAATTACATGTCCAAAACTGGTATGGCAAAGGAGCTAAAATCACAGAGACTTCCATTAAGTCCAGGAAAATAATAGGAATTAGATCTTAAGATCCCTAAATTGTAAATTGAAGTCTTAGTCCAAATTCCTAAGCATTTTTAATATACTATTGTATATCAATAAGTTACTTTATTCCAGTAAGATTTGCCTTTTTTCTTAGAGATGACCACCAAACCAACTTATACTGTTGGAATAAGGCATTGTATGTAGACTTCCATTGTTCTTGTTCAGCTTCATTTCCCCTAAGATTATTTCAATTTTTCTTCCAGAAATTGGCAGTATTCAATATAACTTTCTAAAAACAAAATACTCCCGTTCATTGCAGCTAATTCCTTCCAATATTCTCCCCAAGGCATATTCTTTCAGCTGTAACATTGATAGGAGCTGCCACAGAAAACATGTAGTTAATAATAAACAACTCTCAGGTTGCAGGCTGTTTTTATTTGCTTTGTATTACAAAACACAAGATCCAGCAAGGCTTAACATACTAATCATTCCCCAGAAACAAAAGAATTTAACACTGCTTAGACTCCTTTGGATCCAAGGTTCTTAGTACCTCCTCCCAACAACTCAACACAGAGTTATTTTCCTCTCTTCTCACAGGACTTCTCTATGGAAGTCACTCAACAATATAATTGAACTGAATTGTTTTAAAAACCTAAACTTGTAGTCGAGCAGAGGAAAGATAATGACGCCTACTTTGGGGTCCTTTTTATTTGCCTGTTTTTGAAACAGAAGCTTAAACTCTTGGGTTCATGAAGTAAAGCTTTGTTCCATTAAAGAATACTAAGAATCTGTTCTTAAAAAAAAAAAAAAAGAGAGAGAGAAAGAAAATATGATATATAGTCACAGGAGTCCTGCAGCTGGACAATTTCTGAATTTCAGTTTTAACTTTCTCATGAAACTCGAGGAAGGACTGTGATACTGATCATCTAAGCAAAAGCCCTGACAATATGAAATTTAATAGAAGGACTCTGACAGGTAGAAACTTCCCCTCTTACCTCCTAGCTTATGAGCTTGTAAAGCAAGTATATGAGTCAAAAAGTCCTGATACAAGTCCTCATCGAGAGGAGGTCTTTTCCAGTGTTCACATTAACAGTAAAAAAAATCTAGGTTGAGGAAATATAAATTAGAAAGTCACTCAGGAGCTCTGCACTGAAATCTCTGTGAAGTTAGGAAGGTATTGGAAAGCACATGCACTAAGTGACACCATGTTATCCATACAGGTCAGCAATGTGGAAAAGAGGGAAGAGTTTTCAAAAGGGAAGAAAGAACAGGAAATTTAAAGGAAATCTGAGAAGAAGACAAAGATAGGCAAAAGAGGGAACACAGATGGAGTGTAACCAGAAATGGAAGAAGATTCTCTAGGGAAAAAAGGAGCTGCACAGAGAATTTAAAATGAGTGTAAGTCAGAGGACTGAGCAGAGAAATACCAGCTGGAGAAAATCGTTGCTGACAGCAACAGATCTCTCTGTCAGTAACAAAGGAGAAGTGCTACCCTGTGAAAAGCCAATTTAGGCATTAAGAAGAGTCAGAGGGGATCACATTACTCAAAGGAGTTCAAAAATACAGGTATGGGGATGAACAGGCTGTACTGGCCCCAATCACTGCAGTAAGTGCTGTAGAATCATAGAATGGTAGGGGTTGGAAGGGATCCCTGGAGATCATTGTGCCCAATCCCCCTGCCTGAACAGGAACACCTAGGGCAGGCCAAACAGGAACAGATTCAGGCGGGCCTTGAAAGTCTCTAGAGGAGACTCCACAACCTCTCTGGGCAGCCTGTTCCAGTGCTCTGTCACTCTCACAGTGAAGA
>JANHGN010023188.1:0-16865 GCA_024605025.1 Megaceryle maxima | reverse complement strand
AATATATAAAATTTCTTCAGTCTAATTCAAGAAAAAGTAGTGAACATTAGGAATTAGGTAGCTCACACTGTGGAATTAACTGAATTACAGATAGCCACTGTTGTTCTAAGTGGCTGTCTATAATTTCCATTGCTTTATATCTTCACTGTTTCTCACCAGTTTCACTTCCAGCAAGTTCAGTGGGAGCTTACATAGCAATAGCTCCACAAAAGTTGAAGACTTAGATCTTTCTCAGATGGTATTTGTAGACTGTGAGTGGCCATAAGCTCTTTTTGAATGTGCAAAGACAGAAAAAGGACAGCTAGGTTCATCAGGGTGCTAAACAAAATGTCGGCACCCCTCTCCTACCTCCTTCCACTTTTCCACATGCCATTACTCCTGCTTGGTGCAGCATGTTCCAGTGACTAAGGCATGTGTTGTGGTCATTTACTATGTAACACCTTTTTTTTTTCCCATTCATGCTGTACTAGCTGTACTAATTCTGAATCCAACATGATCTTTTCCCTTTCATTTCTCCTGTAAAATGGGTTTGTACATTCTGGTATCACAGCTGAATTCTGATATTCTCTCCATTTCCCAGTCTTAGAAATACAGAATTTAAGTGCAGTTCTTAAAGTTCTGGCTAAATCCTGGGTTTAGTTTTCATTACAAATTTCTGCATGACACCATTTTCTACAGGTGAAATTCTCTGAGAAGATTCCAAGTCAATCCAACCTGTGTTGGACCTATCCAGAGTGAATTCTTTGCACCTAACACAAAACACAGGTTCTCAGAAATCAGTCGTCTTTGTTCTTTTCCAAATTCTGCTAAATGTGCATATTTCTACAATGAGTCATCAAACTACTTTCCTTGAAGTCACACACTCAGGACAGAAAAGTATTTTGGAATTTAACAGTGCTCCCCAAAGGGAGGAAATGTTCTCTCTGAAGAGAAATTTTGCTTTTTTTCCTGGTCCTTTATAAGTTACTTTCTGAACCAATTACTTGGCAGTATTGCCAGGGAAGTGAATTCAACTTTCAATGCTTTCCTTCTATAAATATGTGAATATTCACAGCCAAGGAACTATGATTTATTATACAACATTATGCTGCACTGAAGGCATGATGCCCATCTGGGAACGTTTGCAGTGTCTCGCCCAGAGCTTCCGCCTCAAAGGTTAGGCAATGTGCTGTAACTAATCCAGTTCTAACCTGGATACAGTTTCAGATCTAAAAATAGATTCATTGGCTGCATAAGGCACATTCTGGATTGGGCTGACATAGCTAGAGCACTGTGCAGAATAGACAGACTCATGATAATTTAATTAATCTGGGGATGCACTTCAAAGTGGTGGTATTTCTGTATTACTATGACCTGTTTGGTCCTTTGGAAGGAAGGATATAAGATTCTGTGTGAGTCAAATGCTAATTCTTTAGAAGTCGCCCAGTTCTTTGCTTTTGCACTGCAGGATTTCTTCAATATGTGTTAAAGGGCCTATTCTGGAATTAGAAGGTACATAAAATGGAAACACAGGCATCACCTTGTCATGCTATTTCTTTGAACAATGCTAGCACCGCAATGCCCAAAGCCCTGATAGACATCTCGTAGGTACCACCAAATAGGAGCAGTAGGGATGTGTCTGGTGTGTTCACACCTGTCCCTCCGGTCAGGAATTGCCATCATTTTAGGGGGGCAGTTAACTGTGAGTTTAAATGAAGTAACTGTGAAATAATACTGAAGGCAACAGTAAAAATAATGTCATTATTTTGTTGTTATACTGTGTTACCACTTCAGTGTAATACTGTGAGTAAAAACCCTGTCGCATTTGGGTGTCTTATTTTAATACTCTGAACAAATTCTCAATTCTGGTGACTCTTCTGTAATACATCATAAGGCAGTTTTAAGTCTTCTATATAAATTCCTCCCCTTGCAATGCATTGAGAAACTCAGATCTTCCTACTTAAAAGATAAAGGAAGTCAAAATATTCTGTCTGATTCCAACTTTAGATCTTGCCTTCGAGATTTCACGATTCTTACATACAATAAATAAAAGAAAGGGAGAGCAGACATAAGATAGACTTCAAGTATTCACAGTGCTTGCAAGCACAGTGAATTAAAATAATCAAAGTGGATGTCAAATGGAGGAGCCAACTGTGATGGCATGCACAGCCCTATACTTGCCATGTATTTTTGCCCAGGGGCTATGAAAGTCTGAGAGGTACTTCTTCAAGAGAAGCAAGCCATCCTTCCCAGGAGAAGGACAGTTATTATGGTTAGAAAAGAATGAAACTTGAAAGACCTTTGAAATATTTCAAAAGTTATGTGTCATCTTTTGGTAACAGTTGCTCATTCTTCTTTACTTGGAAGACAGTGGGAGGCAAAATCAGCTGTCATAAGAAAGGGCGAGTGCAAAAATACCCCTGGAATTTGAAAATAATTTAGCAGAGCATAGAAAAATATTGTTGCCTAGAGTTTATATTGTGATAGGTATTCATTGCATCTTTAAAATCACTTTATGGAATTCTGGTGGATAAGAGTGAATTAATAAGGGTATTAGAGGTACAGTTTCTTCAGGAGGTTTTGTTTTGCAGCAGGAAGACGTTATGAAATTATGTTGCTTGTCTGTTAATAGTCAAAGGAGCCAGGTAGATTTTGGACCGATGCAAGTTGACATGGTTTCATTGGCTTAAATGTTACTTTACCAATTTTACTAATTGAGGGTCTGTCTGTTTTGAAGTAATGAAACACTAGAAAATGCCTGGAGACTGCAGAATATTCCATAGAAAGATTTACACTGGTTGATTTGAAAGCCCTTTGAACTGAAAGACAGGAAGAGGAACCGTGATGGGAAGGAAATCTTTCTTAACCTCTAATATGTTAGAAGTAGCAGGATTCACGAGAAAGAGTTTTTGTGTCCCTGATCAATTTGTGTAGGGCTTTTTTCCTAAATCATTGAAAAATAATGATTTTAGAAATACTTTTCTATCTGATTTTTTACTACGTCTTATTCTCTGTTGCTACCAATTTACTGCTTAGCCTATTTCTAATTAGTTTGATCTTATGTTTCATGGTATTAGTGCTTTGAACCAATAATTGTCTATAAAGAGAGCCTGCAAGGTTAATAATGTTGTGACCGCAGCTGAAGTGTATATTGCCTCTTTTCATCTTCCCCACCCTGATGAATATTTAATTTGCTAAAGAAATATTCCAAGTGACATTTTTCCTGTTTCCCATTTTTCTATTAGAAAATATTCGACCTACTCTTCCGACACATGTATTTTTACTCACTGGCTTATTTTCAGGAAGCCAGGGAAAAAAATACATGCTTCAGTGTAGTAATGTTAATGAATATTATATCAGCTGGGGACTGATGTACAGGGGACTGTACAGCCTTAAGTGTTTCATGTCAAAGGTTACTTTGATAAGGAGCTGCAGTATCTAAATTTTCAGTATTACCTTTCTTTATATAGGAAAACATTGGCTTGAGTTCAATAGGCATTAAGACAAAATAAACTAACCAGAAGCCAAAATGCCCATTTAGTTAAATCTTATGATTTACCACTTATAGAAAGAAAGAAAGAAAGAAAGAAAGAAAGAAAGAAAGAAAGAAAGAAAGAAAGAAAGAGAGAAAGAAAGAAAGAAAGAAAGAGAGAAAGAAAGAAAGAAAGAAAGAAAGAAAGAAAGAAAGAAAGAAAGAGAAAGAAAGAAAGAAAAGCCCTCAAACCATCCAAACAAAACAAACAAGAAAAAACCCACAAACAACAAAAAAACACAGCCCACCACAAAAGTTGCAGCAGCTCTGCAGGTAAAGGTATGGTTGGCAAGTGGCTCTGGAGTCTGCCTGTTCTTGGAGTGTATCCAGGCCATAGATAGATCCCATCACACAGGCACATTAAAGACAATGTTTCCCATTAAGAATAACAGCAATTATTCTTCACTAGTTCATTCAGACAGGTAGTTTTCTTTGTGTTTAATTGGACGACACAAAGAAAATATCCAAGAAACAACTGGATTAGTTAACAAACTCACAGTTTGGGGAAGCTGAAGCTAGGTGCAAATTTGTTAACTGAATTATATTTAGTTGGATAGCTTCAGTGAAATTCAAATGTACTATGTAGGTCTGAGATTGTTTAAGAAGTTCTAAAACTAATCTTTCATTTTCTGGCACAAAAAAAGAACAAAAATAAAAACGATTCACAAAACACTGGATGAAGGAATGTTTATTTTGTTCTTATCTACCAACCTAACATTCCCATGATGTGTGGGAGACCAAGGCTGTTGTTTTTTTTTCTTCTGCCAGCTTTCTCACCATTGAAGGAGTTCCCTTGTGACTGGGTTATAAGATAAAACAGGGTAAGCTACAGTGTGTCACCTGTTGCCACTTCTTCACTTGTACATTAAGTTGTCATTAGACAACATAGGCCTTTGTCACTTGGATAAGTGTCCAGTTACCTTCATATGCACATGCACATACTCTCTTGCTTTCTTGTTTTTTTTCTGTGCCTCCGTGCTTCTCCTTGCAAGAATGTCCTTTCTCCAAAAGGAATTGAAACCTCTGTGGTTTGCAGCATTTTGAGCCTTCAAAGCACAGTTCTGTCCCAGGAACCTGTGAGAATAGTAGAGGCTTAAAGAGCACTTGAATAAGGGCAGAGCATGGAGAAGGGCCTTAGGAGAGGGACAGGAGAGACCACATCCTTTGGAGGAGAGAAACCAGCATGCTCAACCAGTATGAGAAAGAACAGAGCCATGAGCTAACAGGAGTACATTTAGCTATAATCAGAGAGAATCAGAATCCTATGATTTGGAGAAATCTGGAATAGCTTGTTAGTATCTCCATTTGGATAGTGCAATGCTGACTGCAGCCATAAACATAATGAGAAGTAAGGGCTTTGCACAGCATGTCTCCCATTCTCTTATGTAACACAAAATATACCAGAAAGTGCTATGACAATGAAAGGTGAAAAGATCTTAGCCGACTTAGTAAATCGTCATCCAGCTTTTGCAGTGCTGCATCAGAAAGGACCACAAGCGTTGCCGTTGAAGTCACAAGCAGCTATTCAGCTAGTTAAAGCTACAGCACTTCCTCAACTGACAAACTGTGCCCAGTATGCATGGGAAAAAAATGAAGGCAACACTGAAGAAGAGAAAAAGAATGTATATTAGTGTAGAGGAAAGAATTGGGTGGAGTGACAGGTTATATTCTGTATCATATCCAGTTTGCAGATGTGTGTAACATAATTTGAATCATTTAAAGTCACATGAAATTCTAGGGAAGCCAGCATCTTCCTTTCATAGTTTGAATTCTGTTCTCTGAGACAGGAAAGTATAAGTATATAAGAATTGGAAAACAGACCATCCTCTTTCACATGCACCCTAAAAGAAAAGGCAAGAGGCATCAAGGTTTTGCAGGAGGCATGGCAGAGCAAAATTGCAGACTTGGAAGTCAGATGCAACAGCAAAAATGTTAATTTGCCCTACTAATTATGCATATTCCTTCTATGCAGGAGGCAGTTTTTCAGATATTCCCAGCTATGATATTAGGAAAGGTAAATTTAAGAAAGGCAAATGCAAATCTTTGCTGGAAGTTTAGAAAACCTATGGAATAGGAAAGAGAACAGACTACTTCCTTCCCCACCAAGTTATTCTTGTAAATGGATATTTTATTGTTACTCTTTTTAACAGCCACTGTAGACATCTCTGCTGTATCTAGTAATTAAGCTAAGGGAGGGCAGAAAATAATGCAAATGTGAAGCATGATGTGCAAAATTCTTGTTTCCACTGTTTCTAATATACTGCTTTATGTAAATGGACTCTACAGTGTTATAACTCCAGGAAGACAACAAGCACGGCCTTAGGTCTGCCTTCTGGTTTGTGCCATGATTATTGTGCAAGTTGAACGATGGATTGTACATATGAGGTGGGGTCGATTTGAAAAGAAGTCATTCATGAAAAGTACCTGATGGGCAACAGACAGTATATGCAAAAGGCATGTCATTCTTCACTGAAAGAAAGGGTTCCTTGCATGAAACAAGCATGTTGCTGTTTTTCATAGAACAATGCAAGTTCATCAAATGTACTCAAATTTACATCATTCCTCTCCATTGTGGATGCAGCCATTAATCCTATCTTGTTGACTTACTTTTCTGGAAGGTAGATCATCTGAAGCAAGTATTAGAACAGCAAGCAAATAATTTCAAGGAGTTACTGAAGAAACATAATCTGCAGTCCAACAAAGAAAAAGAGAAGCTTTTGCAGGATCTTCAAAACACCATTAAAGAAAACCAGAATGTTAAACAGCAGCTGGAGGCATCACATCAAAAAGTCTTAAAAATGTTGGAGAAAAGCAAAAATCAGGAACTCAAGGTCAGTTTACGACACACTAGTGTAAAAAAAAGGTCATATTTGTAGGATAAACAATATTATCTAGAAGCAATTATCAAAACTCAGTTATCTCCAGTTATCCTAATGATGTGTTGCAGTTGTTGCACATAATGAATTACTCTATGAATGTGAAACCTCATCATCTTCAGGTTTTTTTTTGTTTGTTTTTAATTTTAACATTTGAACTTAAACCACAGTGTGATTTAAATAGTTTCATACAATAATATAGCTTACCCTTTACAGTTAGGCAGCAATTAATACAAGCTCCTCTAGCTGTGCTCTTGGTTCAGAGATACAAGGGAATTCCTAAGTGTATTATTAACAGGACTCGTTTTATTCTTCTTCATCCACTATTAATTTATACATAAATACTTTTAAAGAAGTATAATAGACATGTATAACGATGTGTTTTGCCTTAGATACCTTCAAGAAATCAATTCTGGAAGTGAATAACCAAAGCTTTTAAAGGTTCAAGTGGATTTATTTCAGGGAAAAAATAATGATGCACAATATTGAGGTTATAAAGAATGTTGCTGTTTGAGAAAAGATAATAAAAAATCTATGTACGATTGTGACATGGTGTTCAGATGACACTGCACACCTTAGGGAAAACCTGCTTATAAAACATCCGTACTAATATCACTCTAAGCAGAATTTAATATCTTGTTTATATATTCAGAACAGAATCCTAGCTTTATAAAACCAACTGAAGGCATGAAGCTGGTAAAAATGAAACAAGATAGGAGTTTGCTTTCAGAGCAACTATGGAGGAACTGCTCCGTCGTTTACAATGTACCAACAGAACTTGTAATGGTAGTGGAAGTTTTAGCCAAGGCTGATACAAGGGGAGATAGAAGCCTTTGTCTGACACACTGTGATAAGTGATGACATACAAGTCAAATCTGGGGGGCTTTTTATGCTGAATAATAAAACATCTATTGCCAAATAGTGCAAAGATGTCAGTGTTATCATTTCATGATGTATAACAAATAGATGAAATTTTGCTAATTTATCTTGTCCCTATTCAGTTTTATTTTTTGAACTGCAGCTCATTGTTGTTCTTGTGTTGATGAAGTGTCATGTAAAGTCATGATGAAAATAAAAGTTCTACAGTGAAAGATCACATTCATCCTGGCATTACAAGTAAAACAACAAGGTGAAAAATAGGCTCCAACTACTTTATTTTGGGGGGGGGGGGCTTTTGCTTACAGGCAGCAGAAGAACGATTGAAAAAGGAATTTAATGAGACTTTCAAGATCCAACATCAGTCTCATAGGCTGGAAATACAAACTTTGGAAGAGAAAGCAAAGAAAGAATTACATGATGAACTTGAGCAGATACAGAAGCAGCAAACCCTGTTGCTAGGTATAATGTCTTATGTCATGCATAGCTCTTACTGCTTGTTTATGAGCTGAGAAGCACTGACTTTCCTCCCATCCATTTTCTTTACCATCTTCTGGGAACTCAGGTCTTTCAGAATCTCCCTTCCCATACCTTGCAATGTCAGCAATGCACCCTTAATACTGTTAACCTAGCTCTCAACTGTCAGCAGCAAGAAGTTGCTGGGAGGGTAGTCTGGTGTACAACATTCAAGTATGCATTATCAGATATATGAAATAGGAATATTGTTGCTAGTGTATATGAATTTCCTCCTTTTCTATGATTTGAAGAATTATATTATGTGGCTCAAGACTGTTCTTTTGAGTTAGGCAGTGGAGATCAGTTACTCCATATGTATTGTTTAGTCAGTTTAAAAGTTCCCTAAACTGTTCCCAGAACACTGCATTAAAAGGACCTATAATATCTTTGGGTTTGAACTCAAGTTATTAAAGTTCATCTGTAAAATATTTTTTAATGCAAGAAATAATAATTTTAAAGTATTTTAAGTACAAACTAGAATCTCTTCTTGTTTGGTTTTGGTTTTGGGGTTTTTTTTCAGTAAGTCAAATTTCTGGAAAGTTTTGTTGCTTTCTAAAGCATGTTCAAAAGGTAAAATCTGGTCTTCTTCAAGAAAAGTTGTAGGAAGACAATATATAGAGGAAAACTACTTTCTCCTTGTACTTGATCTGTCCCAAAACTTGTATGGAATTTACACAAAAGTTGCTGTATATGACAGATCTGCTTACATTAAGTGTACTTTAATACAAGCAGAGACTGAGCTCTCCTCAGTCTGCCCTCTATAAAAACACCAGTGGACTTAACAGGGAAGCTCAGGGGTGCTCCAGTAAAGTTCAAGGTTAGAAGTTGTAGTGATTTAGTCTGCAAAACAACTACCACAGAATTAGGTCTCTGATTTTGATGTTGAGTCATTGCTATTGTAATGCTGTATCTTCTTACTATTGCTCAACTGAGTTACTTCTCTAGTAATAGGAGGCCATTATACTTAATGGCAAAGGAGATGAGGAACAAAGCAAAATGTAATGTATTCATCTTTTCATGTACATTGTCTGTTATCTACCTTCCCCATCCAGCTGGCCTCTGGCTGCCTTAATGATTGTCTGATTGTTACTAGGATCCCTAAGGATGGAAATTTCTGAGCAACAGACACTGTGCACTAATCTCAAGAAACAAATAGAAGAACTCCAAATCGAGTTGAGGAGTGTGAGGACAATGAAGAAGCAACAGGCAAGAATCCAGTTCCTATTTCATTGCCATGCTGTGTTTTGCAAAAGCAATAGTATAAAATTTCTGTCTTTGGAGGTAATAAAAGTGTACAGTCTCTTGCAGAAGTGGAATAGGTTTCCTTCCCTTATTTTCCACTTGAAAATGTGGGCATTGTTTATCATCCTTTCCCTACAGGCAGGCTTTTTTTAAAGACCAGAATCTACAACACAAGTAGATAAATGAATGTTACAGTAAAATAAATTTTATGGAAACTATAAAATATGTTCAGGAAGTTCTTATAATAGGTTTTGTCTTGCACATAGAATTGCACATAGAATTGAAAAATCAGTTCACAAAAATTCAATGCACACAATTCCAGTGAGATCTTCACGTTAAATAAATAAGGGGCTGTGAATAACTAAATTTGACCTTTTTCTTAGGAAGGAAGTAGCCAGAGCCAGATCAGATCTCTTCATGATGAACTGGAAAAGTGTCAGATTGAAATTTCCAAACTCAAGAAAGAGAATTTACTTTTGAAGGACACAATGGAGCTACTCAGTGATGAATTGGAGTCGCAGAAGCAAGAAGCTGCACAGCTTCAGGACAGGGAGAAACACCACAGAAGGTTTGTCTTAAATTCACACTTGACAGTGCTGTCTAGAGAGTCGGTAATAATGCCATCATCAGAAGTGTGTGTCAGAATCTCTCCTTTCTAAAGTACTAATTTTAGAGGTTAGGAGTTTTGCAAAAGCAGTAGTTGATTTCACATTTCTCTCCAGCCATAGTAAAAGTAATTGAACTGTTTATTGTATGTCAGAGAAATATGTCCAGTGTAGCCCCACAGAAGTGACCTGAGAAAATCTGTGTAACATCAGTCTTTGAAAGGCACTGGAAAACATAAACAAATCCCAAACTCACCCAAGAGCCATCCAAAAAATGTAGAAGTCACTGAGAATAAATATCAGGCTTTTATACATACTCTCTGTAGCCGAGACCAATGAGTTGTTAAAACTCTAAAGGGGACACTTGCAAATGCCATATGTACTCTGTGAGGCTGTGCTTTGGCTGTAGCAACCAGCTTTGGGGACTAAGGGCAGCAAGAGCAGAGACTGACAGTGCCTCCAGGCTGATGGAAGCCTGGAGCTGTAATATTTTGTCATGGCACAGGAAGGGCAAGCTGACTTGTAGTCTTGGCTATCTTTCTAGGAGGACCACATTGTCTTAGTGTAGCCCCAGGCTCAGAGCACATGTTGTATTGAAGTACAGTAATCTTACCACTTGTGTACAAAAAGAGTGCAGAACTTAACTTTTATGTGAGAGACAAGACTGGGGTTCACTGTCCAGTGCATTTGTATGGCTGTTGAATCCTTTGGTATTTCTGGCTGATTGTTCTTAGCACATGCTCTTTGCAGAGAGATTGAGGGATCTGGTGCATGGCTACCTTTAAGTTGATTTCTGCAATGGAGCCTTAATGTATGCCCTTAACTACTCAAGCTGTATATATAAAAGGATTTTGGAAAAGCATACCCTTAAAGGAGTCTTTAAAATTATGTCCTATATAGCCTAGAGAAAAGCACTCAAGGGGCATAGTGTCTCTTGGCAGACTGTCAGAGTGGCCAGAGTAATTCTGTTGCTGTCAACCAGTCAGTGGACATTTAAAGAATGAGAAAGAAAAAAAGTTTCTGTTTCCTTTGCACTCTTTGGAAAATTACTTGAAAGTGACTTTTATTTCAAGCTTTTGAAGCAAGATCAACATAAAGAATGGCAAACCAGAGAGTTTCATCAGTGCCTCCCAGCTACCTTGATGGAATTTAAATCCTTTGTTCACAAACAGAAGAATTATTCACATGTCAGTGATGAGGTCTAAAAGGCCTCAAATGCTAAAGCTGCTGGGCTAGAGAATAATGTTTACAGAGGATAGATGTTGTAGCTCTACTACAGTAAGTGTTTGAGAAGGAAGCATTAATGGAAATTATTTAAGGAGAAATCCTTCAAATAACAGGAGGTACAACCAAAGAGCTCAAATGGTGCTAGGCACCTGATACAGGCTGCTTTGAATTAACCCATGGAAGATCTGGAACATTAACTTGCAGCTCTTATTTTGCTTTTGCAGAGCAAATAAATTGGGCAGGGGAATAGTTAAATTGGTGAGTAACAGTTTTACTGTTACCTCAACAATAGCAACCTTGTCTTATATAGTTGTTTCTGATTTGAAAGCCGATAGTGGCTTGTTATTTGCATGTGCCAATTTTTTATAAGTAATTATTTAAAACTACTATCGCTACTATTGCCAAGTAAGTGAAAACATTAATCTGCTTGAAGTAATCATTCTCATTTTCCTTCTCTTGAATTGTGTGAATTCCACCTCTAGTACAGAAAGGTTTTGCAAGGACTAGGATGAGGGCAGACAAAGTTGGGGTTTTTTTATGGGAAGAGAGGATGAGAACCCAGAATGGCTATTCAGAAGAACTTTTATTGTACCCCTGAAGATCCATTTCAGGGATTCTGCTCCCATTTTCACTCTTCTGCTCTTTATTTTGTGAGAAGGGCCAAATCAATCACTGCCATGGCTGTGCTCTAATTTCAAGGGCAGAAACCTTTTGTGGGCCTTCTGGCCTTTCCTGAAGTGTTTCAGAAACAAGTGAAAGTGGCTTAGAACTACACCAAAAAGAGAAAGCAAACAAACAAATAAAATAATAATAATAATTAAAAAAAAACAAACCTGAATATCTGTTGTGAAAATTGCAATTGTTAGTCTCCCAAGTTTGACATCTCAATCAGTAAGTAACAGAACATGGGCTCTGCACTGAGTTAAAGAAAAACTTTCTTGAAGGTTTAACAAAATGTTAGCAACAAAAAGCAATAATCTAACAATGATTCTTCAACAGATGTCTTGTTTTTGGAGTTGGAATCAGCAATGTTATGGCTAGGCTTGGAAAAAAGTTAGGCATTTTTTAGTTTTCAGTTGATGGTGTTAATCAAATAGCAGTATCTTTCAAAATACATTGTCTGTTAAAGGCCTTTAAAGGCATTGTTATAACATTTCTTACCTTCACTTTTAAAAAATATACATATTTAGGATGCTGGTAGGCATCCTAAATGTTTCTGGTGCCATAATGTGATGAAATACAGCATCAGAGACTCATGTTGAAATACCAGAGGTTTCAAGTTAATTTTGCTTAATACAAGTGAGTTCCTGTGGTACTTTATTATCATGTTTGACCATTAAGATTGATGTATAAACTAGCCATAGAGAGAATATCAGTAACATCATAGAAGAAGAATAGAACAGAACAGATGAATAGAATAGAATAGAATAGAAAGAATCTCCCTTTCCTGAAAGCTGAAAGTCTCCAAATAATTCTCCTCTTCCTCAGTGTTAGTGTGGTTCTGCTTCAGATTGTAACTGAAGTGTCGAATCAGTAAGCAGAAGCCCAGAGCTGTGCCCAGTTGACCTTTGTAGTTGGTAGAAGACCTCAAAATTGCATGATTTGATCAATGATAATAAACTAGTATTGAAACATGAGAATTCAGATGTATTTTAATACCAATAAAAGGCTACTGATAGAAGACCTCAATATCAAGCATAAAAAAGAAATGGACATACTGAAACAAGATCACCGGAAGGAAATCGAAAACATATTATCTGATTTCAGCAGCACTTGGGCACATCTCCAAGTAAAGCTTTTCTCCTTAGAAACTAAGTAAGTCATTTAAATAAACTCTGACTCATACTGGCAATGAGTTCTGTTTGAAATTACTGTTCTTAATATGTATAATCTTTTTGATTAGTCGTAGACAGAATATAATAAGCACTAAAATAGAAGTGTACAGGCATTTCCTTTGCAAATGTAAAGACATGGATATATTGTATTAAACTGAATATTGTTTAATGTAAAGCACTATACATACAGTTTTACAATGCTAAATTAAAACCTGCACTTAGCATCTTGAAATTTTATGAACTGTAAAATCATCTTCATCACAAATGATATGAGAGACTTTGATGCATCA
The DNA here is from genome assembly GCA_024605025.1 of Megaceryle maxima. Lineage (NCBI taxonomy): Eukaryota > Metazoa > Chordata > Aves > Coraciiformes > Cerylidae > Megaceryle > Megaceryle maxima. Next base: position 3,887 of record JANHGN010023188.1, on the reverse strand, counting down.
TCTTACATTTAATTTTGTTCATCAGAACAGAATCTTTGAGGTTAAGCTCTTGCTCATCCTCCCTTGCAAATTTCCCAGGATAGCCCCCTGTAACTCATGTAAATAAATGCACGTTGCAGCCCCCTGTGGAGTTAAGTAGTTGTGGGCTGCTTCAGACTGTACAGGAGAGGCCTGTCAGAAGTACTCCCTGTGATTATATATATATCTTGTCCTTTCCTCTTATCTCAACTATGTGACATAGGTCTAGAAGGGAGACCTACTTGTATGTAAGCAGGTCTCAAAACATTCAGAGGTTGAGATTTATCTTTTAACCTAAACTCTGAGATATACTAAATTAAAAGTGTAAGACAAGGGAGGGGGATCCTCTCAGAAGTGTTCAACATTACCAAAAAAATCTGACAAAAGGGTGGTTTGTATTCTGTAACACATTTCTCAATATGGCAAGTGAACTTCATAGCAGTTTCTCAAGCAGCAAAATTCATGAACTTGGCTGTTTTCTCGTGAGTCAATCAAATGCATGTTTCCACACCATCCCTGAAGAGGTTTAAGTTCTCATTTCCATCTTTTGCCTTGATAAAGGCATTTAAAGAGCTGAACTCACACTACAGGTTTTGACTTAGACTGTTCACTAAAGTAGCAGGTATATCCAAGCCTCTCTTTTCATTAAAGTTACAGGAATCGAGTATTTCTGAGGCCTCTATCAAGTATGTTTGGAATTAGCCTGTGGATTCTAAAATTGTTGGATCAGAAAAGAGAACAAATAGATGAATACAGCCTTGTATAGATAATGACAGGATTTTTTTATTTATTTAGGAAACTAGACTAGCAATATGATGTTAAAGTGCATTAGTATTTTACACCAGGGACGGGATTATTCACTGGACAGGTGGTCTGAGTTAACCCTGGTGGCAATTTATTTTGGAACTCCACAACACTCTGTATTTACGTGTAATCCATGTACAGATGCCCATTTTTTAAAAATGCTGCTTTATCAGGAAGGCCCAACTATGTCCCTGTATTTTAGACGTGGAATTCAGGGCAGAGCACAGCTCAGGTATCCCTTGAACCTGCTCTGAGGAATTATTTTTTTTTTTCCAATATGCATTTTCTTTGGTACAGACTTAAAGAATTAGAAGATAAGTCAAGAAATTGGGAGTCCAGATCAGAAGATACACACCTTATAAGCTGTCTGCAAGACAAATTAAGTGAGAGAGAAGAGATTATCAAGCAGCTGGTGGTAAGATTTCTTTTTATATGTACGTATACATTTTGTTGTAAGGCTCTATTCAGTGTTTCACACATTGCTTCAGACTGATCCTTTCTGTGCTGGATTACTTTGACAGATAGATGCTTCCATACCACCTTCCAACAAATACATGTTTCCATACACATTGCTTGCTTTCCCCTTAGGAAGGAAGAAAAACTCAGCATTCACTCTTAGCCAGCACTGAATCTTACAGGAATCGATCATTTTCTTTCAACCCTAATGCAGGACGCTTGACTCCTTTCACAAAGGTAAGATGGGCAATGCAATTAAATTAAAATTGCAAATAATTATGTTTTATTGCTATTTGAATCATACAGATGATCAGGACAGTAAAGGTCCTAGTAACTTTTTATGGTAATGGAATTCAGTAGAATCCTTTCCAGTAAGCCAACCTACAGTCAGGTGCTGAGTATAACATAAATTCAGTAGAAGTGTATATGCACATAAATAATAGATGTTTAAGCAAAAATAAAACACTAGAACTCCAAATACATCAGTCTTCCACTGGGATAAGCACAGCCATTGCTTGAAGATTGGGAGTTGCTATTTGGGATACTGCATGCATCAGGGAAAATTATCAGTTGTGTTTGGACTGCTCAGGATTTGCCCTTTTGCATTCCAGACCCTCTGTATGATACAGTCTATCAATAGCTGTGGAAAGAAGGGAGGTCAAGTTGGTGGAAATCACCTAAATGAGCTCTGCAAAGCTATTGGCTTTGATGTATCTAAATCTCAAGGTCAAATACACAAGTTGTTTTAATTGTACTACCCAATTCATGGATCCTCATAGTGTACCCTGAGAATTTATTTTAAACCCCTATAGGAAATGATGGGAATCTTAATTTTTGGGTGCTTTTCAAAAGATATTATTGAGGTTTTATTGTATAAAGTGTAAAAAAAAATGCATGCGTAATGAAGTTTTCTGTTACAATAAAAAGGAGAAGAAGAAAACAGTTGAGGCGCCCAGTCGTGTTGTCAGTGTTCCAAATTTAGCTTCCTACGCAAAGAGCTTTTTGAGCTGTGACTTGAGATCAAAAAGAAGTTCTCCTCAAATAACAAAATCTACAAGCTTAGACCAGAGTCCTGGCTGCCTCCGGGTGAGCTCTCCATCAGCACAGTCCTCAGACAGCAGTACTACCACAAGGTATTTGTCCATTTTGCAATGACTTATAAGATGATAAATTAATTGATATTCAGAATCTTGTAGGCAATTTTAATGCATTAGTCCTTTGGAAATAAACACTGGTGTAAGGTTTCTGTTGTTCAGTGAACGCCACATTTTCAATTCTCTGCAGACAGAACCAGAACTTTGCTGCAGAAGTAGGCTTTAACCACTGCCCAACAGCGCATAGGCTTGCAGCCCCTCCCGGTACAAAAAAAACCCAAACCAAACCAGAAAAAAAATTTAACAAAAAAAGAAAAAAAAAAAAAAAAGAGAGAAGTTGCAAGTATTTAACTAAGAATGTAGTTAATAGTGAACGTGGCTGCTTAAAATTTTGGGCATATATCAGTGGTTCTGTTAAAGGATCTGTTCTCCTTGTTACTTTGGTTCCCTTGCTTTGCACTTGGTAGATGTAGATGGTGTATTTTTATTTTAGGAGATATTTGAATTAATCTAGGCTAAACATTTGGCAAAAGGTCTAGAAACTTAAAAATTGATTAGCAGATACTTAACTAAAAACTTCTTAGTTTGACATTTTTTCCTCTCAAAAGGTTGAATTTTTCTTCACATTTGTGAGTTATTAATTAAACAATGTTCAGTGTTTTATAAATGTGACTAAACTATCTCTTCAAGAATAAAAATGTCTGTAGTTAACATTTATACAATTCTAAGTATTTAAAAAAATCCAAACCTGCCACTACAGTCCAGGACAAAAGCCAGCCTTCTCACCTATCTCCTAGTGGAGTTTAGTTATCCTGTAAATTGTGGGCTAGAGTTCTTTCCCTGGCGGCAGATGGTGCTGACTGCTGCCAAAGACAGTAACCTGGGACACTGGCTTGGATTCAATTTGGCAATTCCTACATCTGAAAGATAAAAGCATTCTGTGTCATGCCACATAACTGCTAACACAAATCAGGATTTGTATTTTAAAGGGAAATGTACAAAGTAGCTGGACTGCTACTTACTTACTCTTTTAAATCAATCAAGTCATATTTGCTATGCTTTAAGCTAATTAATAGAAATCCTAAAAAAGCATCCCGAGTGCTAAAAAATCAGACTCTGTGTAATAGGACTGATTATAAATGCCAGTTAATATTCAGAAAAATCTTTCAGTTTAAAATAAAACTTTTACCCAAGATTTTTCATGCATAAATTTTATTTCCTAGGAGTGAATTGCATCTGACATTTTCTGAATTTAAAGACTTACATATTCTTGAAGGATTATTTTTTTTTACTTTTTGAGATGTCAAGAATTCTGTTCAAACAGAATACTGTTCTAACTCCCTTCACATTTTCCTTTCTGTTGCTACCAGTGCTGTTAGCCCAAATTACCCATTTAGTGCAGATACTGCTAGAAATTGTAGCTGGCACAGATTGCCACAGATTGTAGTGACCCCTTAATTTCGTGTCATCTGCAAATTTATTGAGGATGCATTCGATCCCCTCATCCAGGTCATC
>JANHGN010023186.1:0-16045 GCA_024605025.1 Megaceryle maxima | reverse complement strand
AAAATGGAAAATTGGGGAAGGGCGGGCGGAGGGGGGCAGGGGAGGGTGGGGGCGCGGGCCAGAGCTCTCGTCGGCGCGGCAGTAGCGAGAGGCTCTGGCCAAGAGGGATGCATGAGCGAGCCCGTCTGAGCGGAGCGCGGCGGCACCTTCCGCCATCCGTTCCACCGCCCAGGCGCGTGGAGAGCCGCCGGCCGCTGCCATTGTTACCAGCGGGCGATGTGGGGACCCGAGCCGCCGCTCCGGCGAGAGATAAATAGCCCCTGACAGCGCCTCTTCTCACCAACAGCTCCCACAGCTCGGCAGATTACACTCGGCGGACGGCCGCAGGTCTGTGTCGCTCCCTTTCGCGGGAGTCCCTTTAAATCACGGCTCCCCCCCCCCTCACCTCTCCCAAGTGATGCTGCCGACCTTCCCCACCGACTCCGGCTCCGCAAGCTCTGCTCGCTCCTCTGCCCGCAGCCGGCTGCGGCCCCGCTGCCACGGCTCGGCACGGCGTGGAGCCACCGTCCCAGCGCGGAGCCCCGCCGGGGCGGGGTGGAAGGGGAGAAAAGTCTCTGCTGAAATACTTTCGGCAGGCTGCGCCTTTGCCAAAAGGGGTCTTAGCGTCTGGTCTTTTGTCTTGGGGCCTTCGCCTGCATCCCCATGGGTGGCTGGAGGCTCTCCGGGGAAACCGCTGGGGTGTCCTGGGCTGCCACCACGGGCAGCAGCGCCCCGGCCCCCTGCCACCAGCGCCTGGCCGGTACTTCTTCAGGCTCGCGCGCCACCCGGTAACCCTTCTCCCGCCGCGGAAGCCGAGGGGCACAGTCTGAGACCTGCCCTCCGGAGCCCCGTCCTGCCCGCGCCGCCCCTTCGCGTGGAGAGCGTGATAGTGGACCAAGGAAGGGAAGTGTCCCTCGCCAGACATGGTGCTCCCCCTCCACCGACGACCAACCGAGAAAGGGAAGCGGGAGGGGTAACTCAGGTAGCCAAAGTGCTACTTTCTATCTGCCCCCCTCCCCCGTACAGACGTGTGCTCCGGAGCACTCGGCATCTCTCCGGCCTCCTTTCCCCTTGGGACAGCGGGGAGCGCCACGTCCCCCGCGGGCTCTTGAGAACGGCTCCGCGTGAGACGAGCCTGCACTTTATATTTCCCAGCATCAATTTCCTCACCTCCCCCCCCCCCCAGCCGAGGTCGAGCCGGTGTGTGTGTGCGAGGAGAGGTTATCGCCAGCCCGAGTCATTATTTCCAGGCTGGCTGCCGCGGGAATCTCTCCCAGGTGGAGCTGGTGCGGACGGCCAGAACCCGGGGAGACAAAGGCGGGAGCCCGGGCTGCCACCGGAGCCCCGCGGCGCGGACAAGCGCGGGCGCTGCCGTCTCGGCTATCCCCCTCCCCAACCCCCCCCCAGTAGCTCAGCGGGGTGCTGCCGGGGCCGCGGGGTGCCGCCGCCACCCAGGGGACCGCTGGATGGGTTTTCTGAACTCGTCTTTACAGCTACATCGAATACACTTTTAGGCGATTGTTTTCCCTTTCCACTTGTTTGTCTCCTGCTAGCCTCGTAAACTGGCTCATGATTTATTACCTAGGCTAAGTGCTTAATTTGTGAATATGAAACAGATTAAAAGGAGATCGGCATATTTTAGCAGGCAGGCCAGAGCAAAGCCCGGCAGCTGTTTCGAGTTTGTAGGCATCTCCAACCTCGTGTTAAGCAGGCTAGCCTGCTAGTGATCAAGGGGGTATCCCCGGGCTCTCTCCGAGAGGCCCACCGCCGCCGGTTACCCGTAAGCACGTCTGGCGCAGAGACCCGCCGCGGAATGGGAGTTGTGGGGTTTTTTTTGGGAGACACACACACACTCCCCGATGCTGTCTCTCAAAGCCGACACCCGTGTCTCTGGGATTTAGGACCCGGGCTCTACCGGCGGAGGGCTCAGCAGGCACGCAGAGGGTTAATGAAGACTCTGCCCTCTCCTTCAAAGGACTCACTCGAGATAGAGTAAATACGGGGGGGGGGGGGGGGGGCGCTGAGGCCACATGATGCAAAAGTAAGACAAGCACACTCCGGAGAACAAAGGCTTCCTACCCCCTTCCTCCCCCTTCCCCCCCCCGAAATCTGTCTTAATTCTGCAAGTAAACTTGAGCAGCTATAAAACAAAGGGGAACGATGGAAGTTATGGCCAAAGGACAATCAAAATAAATACCTTTGATGCAGTCCAAGCACGCACTCGGTATTTTCTGGAGCCCTCTCCCGCTTCCCCGCCTCTACTCTGAGCCAGGCGGGACATCACGGGCTCTCCCCACGACAGGGTGACGTGCACCGCCGGGGTTGTGTATCAGGCAGATTTAGGCCACGTCCCGCAGCCCAGGGAACACACGCAGCCCGAGGAACACCCGCTGCCCGGGGCCAGCACCACCTCCCTCACAGTTCCTGGGGAGGCAGACGAGGCCGGACCGGGCCGCACCGTCGGGACTCTGGGGCCGCGGACGGCGCGGCAGTAGCAGGGAAGGGCTGCCCCGGGTGTCCTACGGAGCCAGCTCGACGGGAAGACTGTGCGGCCAGGAGACGTCCCGGTAAGACATGTCCATGTCCCCAAGGAGGCCGTGGAGCACGGCATTGGGGCTGACAGCAATGTCTGGGTCTGCAGTAAGCTGTACCCCGGCCCGACAGGAGCCAGCCAGGGTGGTTTGCCCCGCGACACGGTGGCGGCCCCGGCCCCGGGTCATTCAAGTGACACCTCCCTGCCCGCGACTCCCTACTCCCTACTGCCCTGCGTTTGCAGAACAGACCATGTACTTTCATGCTTGTCACCAGCACCCTGGAACGGTTCCAGTTCCCAGCCCCAGTGCCCCCTGGGAGCCTGCCTTCTCCTTCTGTGCCCCGCCCCCCCCGGCCCTTAGAGGAGGTTTTAATGCATCGGGGACTGTGGAGGAAGCGAAGGGGGTAAGCAGCAAGCCAGCAGCCTGTGCAGCCAAGCAGACACAAAGCACTGCTGCTAAGTCCAAAAGCCAGAGAGAGGCAAAAATCTATAACCTGCCCTGTTAAGGGCACTGCTTAAGAACTGCGAGCAAGAGCATTGTGTCCCTCCCGCTGGAGCAGAGCAGAGCAGGCAGGGCTGGCTAGGAGGTAAATGACTCGTGTGCCCTTGTTGCACCTCAAGCGATTGCTCCGGTGCTGCAGACATGGATGGTGTCAGAGCTGTGTAAGGGGTGGGAGATGGGCACAGACTTTGAGTGGAGCAGGAGGATGAAGCACATAACGAAGCAGGCTATACTCTGGTGTGCCAGGGAGCAGGAGGTATATGTGAGTGAGGGCTTGGGGACGTGCCCTCACACAGCAAGGAAGCACCTGAAGGAAGAGTGCAAGAACAAGACAACAGTGGATATGTGCATGTCTATGTAACTGTTTCAGGTTGGCTTGAAAGGAGGTCCTTCTTCTGTATTTTGGGCAAGGTTTGTGGCAAACCAAAGCTGGAACCCATTTCTCAGGGGCCTGATGGGGTTTGGGTGTACTTGATGGGTCCCTGCCTTGTGATAGGAAAGATACTGCGTAGGTATTACACGCTGCCACTCATTCTAGTCCTGGGCCTTGTTCACTGACTGGAAGTAGGACCAAGACTTCTGAGCAACCTGAAGAGCAGTAGGCAAAAATGGCCCCAGGGTTTCCACAGTTTCCTGTGGGGTTCTGCACAGAGCTGTTCTCTCACTAGATTCCTCCAGCATTTTAGCAGGGAGAGAAAAATCACAGGCTTGTGAGATAAGATACAGTGCTTTTCTCTTCAATCAGTATAAACAACAAGAAGCCACCACCACCACCAAAAAAAGATAGTGGCAATGGAAAAGGAAAAAAACCTTCTCCAACTTGGCTTGGCCTTTGCAGTCATCCCTACCTCAGGGAGGGCTGTGGTCACAACATTGAGCCTTGCTTACACTGCTGAAATTCACCATGCTAAAAGTCACCTGGTCCCTCAAGCACTCTTGTAAAGCACTCCAGGTCCCCATAGAAAATGTTTTGCGTGTGCTTAAAACTATGTGAATTGGATTTGCTTCCAACAGCACTTAATGCCAGTTTCAGCCTGATCCTGCCTGCCTTTCACTGAATTAACACCTGCATGGATTTAAGTCCGAATGTCTCAGACCAAGGTGGTTCAGATAGTCCTCCTGCTGCTGTCCCTTGCTGCCGCAAAAGCGTTTTAAAATCTCTTTGGAAGTGTTCTTATGTGGTGATGACTAAACCTCAGAAACAAAGCAGTGGAGAACGCTACTAAAGCAGAATGGGCAAACCTTGATGGCTTGGAGCAGTTGGCAGGGATGCTGAAGGGTATAAAAGCAGCTTCAGTTTGGAGCACAGGTGTACCCCAGGCTCTTCCCATAGCCCCAGCCCTTTTCTGCCAGCAGGAGCAGGCTGCAGGTGCCCCATCCCTGCCAGCTTGCAGGCCTTCTTGCAGCCAGGCTTACACCTTTGACGTTCGTCCAGTAAGTTTGTCAAGTTGCAAGGTCTCTTTTTCACTGCTTTCTAACATCTCACCGCCTCCAGAACACTCCTGAGAAAGGGAAAAGCAATTTCAAAAGTCCTGTCACTGAGACTTCTTAAAGACCTCTACATGACCACCTAAACAGTGTCTTCGTATTCTTATAGCCTCTGTTTATGCTGCTTGTCTGTGCTCTGTTTAGATTTGTAAGCTCTTCAGGGTATGACTCTGCCTTGCATCATTTAATGTACTGTGGCTATCATCTAAACACAAAACAGTGGGGAGAAGTTTTGAACTAGAATAAGGCTCAGGATGTGGAGAGACAAATGGGGGGATTGACACATGCTAAATTTCAGTGGTATTTTATCTTTCCAGGTTTGCAAGTATTGTGTTACCTGACAGCAGCTTTAGTGTGCTGGGCACTCTGTATGCACAGAAGGCAGATTGTTTCTGCCTGCCCAAAAAAGGGAAGCAAAACTGTAAAAACTAAAATGGCAGATGACCAGAAGAACAATGCCAATGGTACAGGGAGGCGGGTGAGCTCCTGGCTTCAACTGCATGTTCCTTTGCCATGGCTGTCCACAGCCACTGCTCCCAAAGCCTGTATCCTGCAGTTACAAGAGAACAGTGTGTGTTTGTATGCGTGTGTTCATGTGAATGTAATTTTATTTCTACATAATGTGGATTACCTTTCTTTCAGCAGAAAAACCTTTCAGGGGTTTAGATAAAAAGGGAAATCCTGCAGCCATTCCTTCTCTGGCAAAGGGTATGTCTTGTGTCGCTTTCTCTGCTCCTTTTTACAAGCAGTCCCCAAACACCCTTTTTCCTAGGTCAGCATCTGATCTCACCTTGAGAGCCAGACTGCTCTCAGGGTAAAGCACTCTCATGCAGGGAACAGGGAGAAAACACAGGGAATAAGGCACAGCAGGGGAGGTGCATCCAAGGATGGATGGGAGAAGCAAACTGGGGTGTAGGGTATAGCAGTACCCCCCTCCCCCCAACAGTGTTGCACTGGGTGGTGCTAATGGGGGAGGCCACAACCCCATAGCCCTCCAGGAAGCATCCCTGTCAGGAAGATCAGGTGTGACAGAGATGTAGGATACCTAACAGGCTCCCTTCTTCTGAACCCTGGTAGGACTTGTTGGCTTTACAAAGTGTGAAAGCAACCTTGTCGGGAAAGAGAGCCTCATTGATTTAAATGCAAAATTACCCTCCTGCAGTTCTAATTTCCCAGGCGAGGGCTGTGCCAGCTCTGAAAACATGAAATTTGTTGATGTATTGGTTCAATTAATTTTTAAAATAAGTTTGAATGCCATTTGTTTCAAATTTTATAAGAAAGCGCTGTAGATTTTTGCAAGCAAAGACAGGGGTGTACTCAGGTGGGGTGTGTATTCTGCATAGCCTTGAAAAGAGGGCTTAAACCAGGCATTCATTTAGTACCAGGCCTCCAGGCAGGGATGAGTGAGACCCATGGTGAAAGAAAAGGACCTGAACATCAGTATTTGCTAAGTGGCACTGGCAACAGTCAACTAGCCAGCTCACAGAGAAGAGTAGACATGCAGGTGTGAGGCCCGGTGGAGACTGATGGGTCCCTGGTGCTTTTTAAAAGGAAATAATAGCTTGTGGGGGAACCCTTTCTGGTGGCCTTGGCTCCCGTGACCCCCCTCTGATGTATGATATTTAAACAAGGAAATGTCAATGTTGGTTTTACACATACAGCCTCGTTCTGCGCTCCATGAAAACTAATGACAAACCCCTCAGAGGGTTAGAGAAGACCCAAAAACAATCGTTCAGACCCAAATACTGTTTGCTGTAGCAGCCTGTAAGGAAAAAAGAGCAGGTTGTCACAAGTGGCTGGGTGACGTGCACATGTAGGTAAAACAGAAAGAAGAGAAGCAATCCCATCCTGTGGTAAGCAGTACCTCAAAGCTGCAGGTCTGATGGTCTGAATGATTATTGCTTTTTAAAATTACAAATTGCATTTTGGTACAATGAGTGGGGATAATAAGCTGCTTACTAGAATTAAGTGCAACTCAGGGGTGTTTCATTACATCAGAGGTGACTTCTCTTTGCTCACTTTCTCATGGTCAGGGCTAATGGAGAATTTTATTTGAACCCAGTGGATATCTAGCAATGGTTTTGGAAAGGAGTGATGCCAATTGTACAAGAAGATATCCATAAACTGGGCCATTGGATGTATCTTTTGATATAAGTGTCCTGTGAGGTAGGAAAGTGTAAGTCATAGGAAGAGAGGGCAAGTGTGTCTGACTCATAGTAAAATGAGGGCACACGGAAAGTATAAATGGAGGGCTGCTACTCGTAGGACATGAAGGCTGTGCCATGCGTCATGGGAAAAATAATTTTATTGTGGATAATTTAAGCTGAAAGGGGCAGTTATGGTGCAACTGTGTGGCATATACACAAAAGCAACTTAACACTTAATCTTGTGCTGCCCTTGTCTTGGTATTGGTTTATGTAGGGCAGACTGGGCCTCTCTGAGTGTTGCGGTAGCAGCTTCAAGGCCCTCTAACATAACATGAACTTCACCCTGCGGTGAAAAAATGTAGCTACACAGGTTTTCCGCTATATTTACACCATGTTCCTGGAGGCAGTAACAGAGTAAGTTGTATGAGTCCCTTAATCAGCTCTGTGCAGATGGAGAATCACTCTTATATGGAGAAAAGCCTTTCTGGGCAGGTTGTAGCTGCTTTCCCACTAGAAGGTGCCAGTGGTGCAGGCCCACCACACTCACCTGATCTCCAGCATGGACCACAATCTCTTTTAGGGCAGAGATGTCAGTGTGAACAGCCCGGGGAGCTGAGCGAGCTAGAAGATGCCATAAACCAGTCTGATTGTCTTTGGTGGAAAAGCACCTTTGGTATGATGCATGACTGATATCATATTTAATGTGAATCTCCAGCTAGGAATATGGAAAAAGACCTATTGTTTTGGAGGAAAATAAATAAAGCAGTGTTGCACAGGCATGAGCCCTGCTAGGAAGCACAGGGATTGTGTATGAAGCTGAGGCCCAGCCATTTCCAAGGCTGCGTTTGTCTTATATGATTTTCTGCTTTTGAGGATACAAATGGTAAGAGATCTTTGGGTGCAGACTGTTTCAGCCTTGTTCTATGAGGCCCAGCACAACACACTCGTAGCTACAACTGAGGCTTTTGGAAGCCAATATTGCCCGAATAATCTAGGGCATCTTCGCTACAACTCAGGCCACCTCTCACACAGAACAGAGTCGAGGCTTGCAGCACCCAGTGCAGTAGCACTCACTGCATGCAGTGTTTCCTGGTATGTCTCAAGAAGGTCAGAGATTGGGAATGTACTAGAGCAGTGCAGTTAGTGCTTCTGTAACACATGGATCTCGGTCCTCTGAGATCCTGCTATTCCACACTACAGAAGCTGAGATGGACTGAAAAAATAGATAGGTATCACCAGGATGTGCAGAGGAAAGGCAGCTCCTATTTCTTTATTAGAGGACATGTTTCATTCAGTATCTTGTGGGACATCTCTACCCTGTTTAAGGTCCATCTTTTGGAGCAGCCATTCATGTCAAGGTGGATGGGGAATGGGCTCAGGTGTGAAAGCAGACTGATTGCTGTGGTCAAAGAAGCCCTCATGGAAGGTGTCTGTGAACTGTCTGGGGAGGACTGTCTCAAAACTGATCCCCACCATGGCCACTGAAAGGACCGAACTATCCAGAGTATTGCTGGAACTTAACCGGGGCTTTGACACTGCAAGAGAGGAAGAGGGAGAAGAGGGAATGGTGTAGTGGAGCTCTATTTATGTACTTTCTTCTCTGCTATTGCACAGCTAGGGCCAGTGCTGTTGTGAGAATATGTGGCAGTTGCTTCTTACAGACAAAAGTAAAAAAATAAGAAGCCCTACTGAAGGCTAGGGCTGATGGAGCAATGAAAAAGCCTCATCTAGAAAAACTAAGCTAGCTTTGCAGTTTGGTCCAGCAATGCTCAGCATTGTGAATTTGATGAATAACACTAGTCTGCATGAAGACAGGTGACTTTTAAAATGGGGTTTTAATAAAGTCAGTATTGCTAAGGCTATCTATAAAGGTAATCTGCATAGGGTTTTAAACAAGTAAACTTAATGATACCATTAACAGTTCTGACATGAATGAGACTGTTAGTGGAATACTGTGTTTGTCTCTGTTGTGGAGTTTGCATGTTAAAGTGCATTGGCAAATTAATAAGGGATCAGAAAAGAGCTACAAGAGTGATTCAAGGTTCTGGGAATCGCATCTGAATTGGAAAGACTAAAGAAATCCCATCTATTAATTTATCCAAGAGGAGGCTATGACTTGGTTTGATCATAGTCTTTAAGTGCCCTGAGTGTCTCTATGGGGAGATTTCTGATAGTAGAGATCTCTTTAATGTGCCAGACAAAGGCATAATGAGATCCTATGTTGGAAAATGAAACTCTATGAATTCTGAGCAGAAATAGGTGCATATTTAAAAAAACAAAAACAAACAAACAAAAACCAACCAACAAACAGTGAGGGGACGTAACTACTGGAACAACTGAGGCAAGCAGTGGGGTTTCTGTTACTTAAAAGTCTTCTAAGCAAGGCTGGATGCCAGGTTGAAAGCTCAGCCAGAATTTATGAGTCTGATACTAGAACGTCTGGCTGAAATTCACTGGCCCATGATATGTAGGAGGTCAGACCAGCTGATTGTAAAGGTCCCTTCTTGGTTTAAAAAAAATCTGTGAATTAGGTATTTCAAGTCCCCTGAGCCCAAATATTACTGGAGGTCTTGAAGGAATGCATTATAGGTTGTGATCATTTAATTGTAAGCAAGTGGGGGGAATGCCTTTTTGCTTTTTTGTCATTAATAAAACTTCTTTTCCAAGAGCTTGTTAGGCACCAGAGTTAAACAGCTGTTAACATGACAACATTTTAAAAACAGTTCAAATAATTCTCCTTCTCCCATTTACTCAGCTTTGTTTTGTGGCACAAATTCATTAATGCTGCATCTACTGATGCTTCGCTAGACGAAATGGCAAATTCCAGCAACATAAAAAAAAGAAAAAAGCAACCTACATACTTAAGTATGCGCACCTTCGTCTCACAGATACGTTGAAAGCTCTTTCTCCACACTGTGCGTGAGCAGAGAACTAGTCCATCCGTTTCCTAGTGCAGGCCCCTCGGCTAGGTGGGAATCCATTGTCTGTCACAGGAGCGCTTGCTTACAGAGGTCCTGTTTTTCCTGAATAAATGTCAGAGAAAGGGGAAAAGGTATTAAGGAGACACCTGGTATTCCTGAAATTATGCAAGCCTGAAATTATTACCAACTTGAGGTTCCATAAAATGGCCTCCAGCGAATGGTCAGAGCGTTTTCCTTACACTGGAAGAGTAGTTTTCAAGACAGCACAAACTTTATTAGTATCTCTTCGAATGGGGAAAAAAAAAAAAAAAAAAAGAAAAAGAGATACTGCAACAGGGTGACACACCTAATCTCTCGGGAGTCTTGAAAATCATATCCACGGTTACGCGGACATACTAAACCTATGATACATTCAGTGCCTCGTTAGTCTCAGTTACCAAAACTGAAACAAGAGATGGTAAGGAGCACAGCAGAAGATGGAGTTTAAAGTCGCTCGGGGACTGCGCTCCCGTCGGCGGGAGTCCTTACCCCCTCCCTCCCTCCGCCTCTGCTTCTAAACCCCGCGGCGTTTGATATGCAGGCAGAGAATCAAAGGGACGAGACTCCAGGGCTCGGCGAGCTGCTCGGCGGGGCGACCGGGGCGCCGCTGCCTCCCGGCGTGCGGGCGGGGAGCCAAGCAGCGAGGGAAAAGGTGAACCCGGAGCCGAGTGGGGCACAAACCCATTAGTCGCACATAACTTGGGAAGACGCTTGGCCTCGCCATGACAACCAGCGGCCCGGGCTGTTCCCACGTCCCGCCGCCTCCCCCGGGACCCCTTCCCGTCCCATTTCCCGGCGTTTGGGGATTGCTGTGCTGGAGAGATGAGCCCGGTGCGGGTAACAAAAGGGGATGAAAGCAGCTCTGTAGTTCACTTTACACGTCCGAGAGGCATTTTCATGCTCTGTAATGAGAAGGGGATCACTCCGAGGAAGTTCAGATCAAAGGGGAGAGCATCCCGGACATTTGCATAATTGCCGGATTTCGGAGCACACAGGCAGCCGAGCGGCGGCTGCCCAACCTGGGCATCACGCTGGGGGCTGCCCCCGCTTCGCCTGGGGGCCCCGCAGAGGCCCAGAGAGGGAGGAAGCTGCAGGCCGTGTCTCCGCAGGGAGCCACCCCTGGGTTGCAGGGACACGGAGTCCGACGGGACCCGGTCGGGGTGCTAGGGCAGGGTTTCGGTGCCCGACGGCAGGAAGCCCTCGGGGTCTCTGAAGGACGAGGTCTCCGCGGCCAAGGGCTGTCCCCGGTCTCCGGGGAGAGTTTCCCCGCTGCTGCGGTTGCGAAGGTGCTGCCTGTGGGGATCGGTTCCCTGCTCCCACCCGGCGACATCTGCGCCGCGGAGCCAGAACGTCGCCTCTCCGGGCGGCTGGTGGGTGGTTCCCGGCCCGGCGGCTCGCAACGCCACCAGCGAGCGGGGATAAAGGGATTAAACGGCACGCTCGTTCCGCCGGGCGGGGGGAGGGCGCGGGGGGCACTTGGCCAGCTCCCTCTCAACCCGCCCACCTGCCCCGCTGCCTGCAGCCCCAGCCCCGAGGAGCTGCCCTCGGCCAGCCCCGGCAGCAAGGAGGCACCGTGTGCGCAAGTGGTGTCTCATTGTTCCCGTAACGAGCCGGGGCTGCCGCAGGCGGCCGCGCTGCTCGGGGCAACGGGTCTTGCCGCGGCTGTTACTGGGAGGGGATGCCCGGGGACACCCTTTTCAGCCATTTTAAAGTGGCAACGGTGGTATCTCGCTGCGGGTGTCCCGGCCCCCCCTTCCCTCTCTGCAGAGCCCACTTCGCGCCTGGAGATGTGGGGTTCCCCCGCCCCGAGGCCGACACCGTCTGCACACAACCCGCACCCGCAGTCCTCGGGCGATTTCACACCCCGGCGCTCAAGTCGGGACACCGCGTTCTCCCCGTGGCCCGTCCTGGGGGTGCGGCCAGTCCCAGCCCCGGCTCCCACTCGGGTGCAGCCACGTCCTGCCCAAGCCGGAAAGCCGCCAGCCCCTGCCCCAGCCTCAAGTCCACGGTTCAGACCGTCCCCGCCCAAGTCGCAATGCAGCCGAATGCTGCCCCAGCCCCAGCTCGGGGTGCAGCCAGCCCCAGGCCGAGGTCCATCTTCCCCGGGGGAGCTTCTCCCCCAATGTCCGGGCCCGGGCGAACGCCAGGGAGGTGAGGTTAGCCTCGGAGCTGGCTGGCGGATGGCATATTATTGTGAAAAGCGAGCGGGGAAAGCAAATAGGAGTATGGCACCGTATAGGCTCGCCACGTGACCGAAATGTGTTTATCTCGCCCCGGAGAAGCCGGGCTGCCTGCGGAGGCCAACCTTGCTTTCATGGCACAGACGCAACTCCCGTGGCTGCGAACGGGGATGGGCCCTGCGAGAGAGCAGAGACCACTTCTGTTTGCTTTTGCTGTCGCTTCGGCTCTTATCATTTGCCTTGTCATTCATCATCAACCTCTCCCGGTCTCCCTCCCCCTTGTCGTACCACCCCCCCCGCCCGCCCGCCGCCTCCCCCAGGGTCAGTCAGGAAAAGACGGGGAATCCATCTGAGGAGTGGGAAGACGTGGGAAGAAGGGTCGGATGGCGATGTGACTGGGGCGGGGGGGATAAAAGCAGCTGCATGCAGAACAAAGGTGCTGGAGGGTGGCTTTTGGTGGTGGAGCAGAACGTCGTAAATGGGAGATTTCCGTTCACAAGACTCCACTTGCACAGTTTCTGTCCTGCCCTTGAACTGACAAATGAATACTGCATCACAACCAGAAAGTAAATCACACCGAGCCTGTCTCGGGGAGGGAGCTCACAACGCTTCAGTCGGTTGCTAAGTGAGAAAAAGTAGAATATTTCAGCTTTCCAGCGCTGCCCGGCTCCTCCAATATAATATTTACTTTGGGAGCCCAGCGAAATGCGCCGAGTGTTTATTACAGAGAGTGCCGGAGCAAGCTCGCATTTGCGTGATTAGGAGCAAACGGAGGAGCGGCCGTGGTGCGGAATATCAAAGCGAGACCGCCTTGGCAGTGCTCCCAGGCAAGGCTTTACTGGCACCCGCGGGATTTCGCGGAGCAGGGCGAGCGCGGCCCGGGCGGCGGCAGTGGCTGCCGCTCCCCGCTCCCCGGGCACGGGGGGAACCAGCAGTCCTTCGCGGGAGGCCAAAAGGAAACGTTGTCTCAGCTATGGGCTCCGCGTTAACGAGGCGCAGTGGCTGGGCCAGTCTGGGATCTGCCCGCGGGCTCGGCGCTTCGCAGCATCAGCTGCGGCCAGCCGGCCGGTAATCTCATTAGTGCCGTCGCGTTTGGGGAGAAAAGCGCTCGCCGTCCCCGCCCGGCCTCGGGAGAGCAGACAAAGGTCTGCGAGGCAAGGCCCCGCGGCCGTGCCGCGGCGGGCCGGCCCTGTTAATGTTCAATCGGGAGCTGGGGAGCCGTTCCTCCCCTCCGGCACCTCGCCTGGGGGGCGCCGACCCCCGCCTGCCGCTGTCGGGCCAGGCTTGCGCGGAAGCCAGTCCAATACAACGCGCCTCTCCGTCTTGCCCCGCCGGGATATTTTCTCCTTGGAAGTTATGCTAAAATAACATTTGTGTGCACGTTAATGATTTATTTATGTGGCTAATAACGCTCACATTCTCGCTGATATTTGTCTAGGCGAAAGACCAGCTGCGAAATGCCCCGCAGCTGTAGCCAATGCAAGAACAGAGTGCCTTGGAACCAGAAATCAATGCTCCTGAAATGAACAAGTGGACAACTTATTAGGTTCAGTCAGTCCATACGCCACCCCCTGATAACGAATAGATGAAGTAGGCGCTGAGGAAAGGATGCGTCTGGGAAGGCCACACATGCCCACTCCTCGGCGAGGCTGGGTAATTCTGTGGGGCGCAGCCAACATCCCCGGGCACGATGGGGGCTGCGACGCGGTACTCGCGGGTTGTCTGGGGTGGGATGGCAATAAATACAGCAAGCACCCGGGAGAACGGCTCCGGGAGTCACTGATAAAGGTACCCGGTTTCCCTGCCACGCCAGAAAGCACAACCGACAGGTTCAGCGAGCTCACATAATCGTGGCGTCTCTGCCTAGAAACAGTCGCGCTAATTTTGCATTTTTACCATCCACGGGGAGGAAAAATACCTGTCCTCCTGCAATGCAAATCGTTACGCAAATACATCTGCGGGCGCACAGGGAGCCGCTGCCACCCTGACTTCTACAAGAGTCACTGGCGCCGGATTCAGAGCGGCCGGCTGGCAGCAGCATGCCCCGAAAGCACATGGGATCGTGCAAACACTTCGGCAGCCCCTTGCAGCTCGCTGCTGGCTGAGAAAAGTCCGAGCAGAAACCTTCAGTTAATCTCTGAGGCCTTCATGCATCCCTAGCGAGCAGCGCCCCAGCGCTAAGTGCAATTAACATAACAGACACTAAAATAGGAGTGAGTGGCGCTGAATTTAATTTGCGGCCTTAAAAAAAACAAGTGTGGGGGGGACCAAGACAATTTAGCACTTGGTAAGGTCTGTGATAAGCCCGGGGAGCGAGGTGGAAGGCAGCAGAGCAATCCTCTTGCCTCGGAGCAGGGCCGGGGGTAGTCCCGCAGACCCGCTCCGAGAGCCGAGACCACCTTAGTGCGCGCAGCACCATAAAACATTTATAGACAGGTAAGCCCCTCCGACGGGGATGCCTCCCGCCATCCCAGCGAGGCTCTTCGTAGTCCCCCCCCCTCGGCGGGCGGTCCCGCGACGTCGAGGGCAGCCGCAGCGCGACCAGGTCGCCGGCGAGGGCGGGCACCTCTCGGAGCCTTCTTCCTGCCCCCTTGATAGGCATACACCTCCATCCGTCTCTCCTGCTCCCGATGCCTCGGGAGAGAGGGAGGAAATAGATGGAAAGGGGGGGGGGAAGCGGCTGCGTAACCCCTTCCCTGCTTTTCCACACATATACCCCGCCTCCTGCAAACTGCCTCCCATTAGCTGCAGAAGTTCACAAAAGAGCGAGACATAAAGAGAGAGAGATCGAGGTTTCCGAGAAAAGGGAGAGGCGAAAATAGCGAGGTAGAGATAAAAAAAAAAAAAGAAAAAAAAACCCAACACAACCAAAAAAACCCACAAACAAAACACAAAACAACTATCATCGCAACCGAGGGACCCACCGATCGTCTGGGAAGCTGGTGGTATCCGGCTGTGGAAGAGGGGGGAAGGAAGGGAGAAAAGAGGGCTTAAAAAAACTGGAAGGCAAAAGCTGTTGGGGAGGAAGTGTAAGCCGAGAGGGAGGCTGGGGGAGGGGAGAGAGCGCCATCTTTTCATGTCACAGTCACAGAGACAGCGCTGAGCTCGGTTTCTTTTTAACAGCGGAAAACGTGCGATTAGCAGGCAGACGGGCGGAGACTACCAGCCCTGCGCGCACACACAGCCCGCAGCTCTGTCTCCGCGCCGTGTAATCCCAGCGCTCAGCCCTGCTGCACCCCCTCATTAAAAACCCGGAGATTTCCTCCTCCGCTCTCCGAGGAAAACAACGCCTGCCACCGCCTGAACCCGGGCAGTGCCGCCCGCCCCAGGCCCGCCCGGGGGCCCCGCGCTCCCTGACTCTCTGCCCGGCCTTGCCCGGCCAGGCCCTGCCCTGCCTGGCGGGCTGCGACGTTCCCGCCGCTCGGCCTCTGCCTCCCCGCTGGAGGCTGATGCTCACCCCCATCCCAAGAAGCCGCCCCCCGGGCGATTATACACAGCGGGGGAGGCCTGGTTGTAGCACCCCGCCGTCTCTGGTCCCCAGGGACTGCTGCTTCCCTACTGCCGGAGCGGCTGCTCGTCGTCTATCCCCTCCGCTTCCCTGCGCCCTCCCTTTATCCATCCCGAGGGCGAGGGTGAGTGCGCTGAGCCGGAGCTCCCCGCTCTGGGGCCGGCGGCGGGGTGCAACGCTGGGATCCCCCAGGACCCGTCGATCCCGCGGCGGAGACGGGCACCGCCGCCCACGGCTCCATGAACGGCGCTTTATTCCGCGGCACTCAAACCCCTCATTGTGTTTGGCAGAATCACCTGCCTCCTCCCGAGCCGGGCGATTAATTTAATGCGATACAGAGCGCGCTCCGTCCCAGCCCCTCCTCGTCGGGGAGATCTCCGCCGGGCGCTCTCCCCGCAGCCGCGGCGCGGAGGAGGGGCACGGAAGGGCACGGCATGGAGCGGCACGGCGAGGCGGGCTGGCATCCTCCGAGCACCAGCTCTCTCGGCGGCGCCTGGAGAAACCTTCCCCGCCCGGTAGCGGCGGCGGCAGCAGTTCCGATCGGAGTCGCACAAGCAGCCGCCGCGCAGACCTGCTCGGTGCCGGGGGGAGGGGGGGGGCTGCGAGGCGGGTGGGGGCCGAGCCGTGCCGTGCCTGGCGAGGGGATTTGCTGGGTCGTTGGCTGCGCCTGGGGAAGGGAGGGGGGGGATGGGGGGAAGTTGGCTGCGCCTGGAGATGAGGGAGTTGGGGGGGAAGGGGAGGGGGTGGT